>JASDQU010242807.1:73373-121776 GCA_032191745.1 Picea mariana
TACCCGTATGTCACCTCGGAGTTAGGATCATGTCTAATCACACTTGCAGAAATTAAAACTAATCTTGCAAAAATTGAAATTTAAACTACCCTTCATGTCCTTACCCATATGTCACCTCAGAGTTAGGATCATGTCTAATCACACTTGCATGAATTGAAATGAAAAAGAAACTAATATCTCAATCCATCGTGCTTCCCCGGCAACGGCACCAAAATCTTGGGCTCTAAAGATGTTCTAAAAACAACCTCTATGCATCAACCAAAGGTAGGCACTGGCACAAGCATTTTACTTGTCACCTACATAGGTTCTTACCTTCCATTTTCAATACCCATCTTCCAGAGATGCAACACCTGTAAAGGAACAAAAATCATAAAGGGAACGACAATTGTTCTATTCAAAGGAACAACACGACTTGCAAAAGGAACAACAATTGTTACATTGGGCCAAACTAATGTTGAATTAATTGCATTGTAGTATTTACCCAACTATCTAATTTGTCAACCCGGGGGTCGTAAACTGATGAAGCACACACAAATTATATGCAATATTGAAGTGAGACTAATCTAATCTAATGTTTAATCTATGACTGAAATTGAATCATTAATCTAACACACGACTGAAATAGAATCATTAATCTAACACACGACTGCAATTGAATCATTAATCTAGTTGCGTAAATGAAATTACTCTAAGAATGGGAAATTGCGCAAAGGAAATTAATCTAGAAATGGAGAACTACATGAAGGAAAAGCAGATACAACAAGTGAAGAGTTAAATGGCACAACAACACATGAGAGCGCTCATCAATGAAGCAATCTTACATTCAATAATCAAATCAATCTTCATAAAAGAATAATGAAAGCATGAAAACCAAAACCATGAATCAAAGGTAAGAATCCATTTCTCTTTCGAATCCTAATGACTACCATTAATGACTACTCTAATTCTAATTACATCTTAATTGAAAAATCTAATTCCTCTTCTACTTGAATAATCTAATTGAATCCTCATGAAGAGAGAGAACTCTCTTTTATACATGAGAGCCTTGAAGATAAGATAACCATCTCATTATTACATATCCACTATTCTCTCGACCTATTTTCCATTATTACAAAATATAATCCCTTTAAATCCTCACACATATCTCTCATATATCTTAGATACGATATTCCAACCAAATCTCCATGATATTCTCCTTGCAATGGGATTGAATTATCTCCTCAAATATTGAAATGGTGGAGGAAGTATTTGAGAATTCCTTTGAATTAATCCTTCACATATTCCTACACATTACAAAGCTCACACATATTTGAGATATATATGAAAACATGTTGATTTTATAAAATTTAATCACAACTTCCTTTTAAATACTAAAATGAATAAAGTGGAGAACAATAAGGTGAAACCCACGTATATTTATGGAAATGATATCATGAAAGGTTAATGGGGTGATGAAATGTGAAGAATGATGAAGGGAAAGGTGGATGAGAATAGTACATTTCTAAGCCCCAACACTTGGCAATGGATCTCTTGCAATGGGTGATAAGCCTTCATTAACTCTATTCTGTCCATTACGACACGGTCCAATGGTCTAGTGGAGAACCATAAATTCCTTTCTACCTGTTCGGAGGGTCGGCCGAACGGTTATATTTTTCCCAACGACTATATTGCTTCACCTTGGCGAAGTGACATGTGGCATTGTTCTGTTATCCTGGCGAAGCTCCAATTTTGCAAATTTCCTCTCTGCGAAGTTCCCTTTGGAACCTTCTGTAACTTTTCGATCTTAGCTCTCTTCTTAATTAGCTTTCTGGCCTTCTTTCCAGTGAGCTTCGTCTCGGTATTCCTTTTTCCATTTTGATTCTTATCTGCTTTTGGCATAGTTACTTCGCATTGTTGAGATTCTTTCCTAAGATTCAAGGGTGATACTTCTTCTTTATCTGGAATAGGTACTTCAATCTTATGTGGGTCTTCTAGTGTTCTTGCAACTTCGACATCTAGGTATCTGGTGCTAAATAGCTATGATCTGTTCTTTTGTTCTTTAATCAAGTGTGCAATCCTTCTAGTCATGAAATCTTTTAACTCTTGTTTCTTCTGCTCTAAAACTTATTCTTCCTCCTTTCTTCTAGCCTGATCTCTTTCAATCCAGGGTTTTTCGAGCAACATAGGAAATGGAGCGCTATCCTCAATAAATTTAACAACTTCAAATTCTTCTTTTGTCGAAGTTCCATTGGCACTCATAGATATCTGGGTAAGCTTTCCACATAGGTTTATCAGCTTCCCTTTGAATATTCCTATTCCTCCTAATGAAGGAATCATGGCAGGACTTCCTATAGCTTCCCAAGTTCTTTCTGTCATGATATTCACCTGTGTTTCCTCATCTAGAACACAATCAATGTCAAATTCTCCTATTCTTTCTTCTATGCATGCTTTTTCTTTGAAGATCCCTAATAAGCTGACATGTCGGTGGTCATTCAGGGTGTCTTTTATCTATAGCAATACTTTCTCTGATTCTTTCTGGGGTTCTACCATAATCGTAGTTTCTGGATCTGCCTTAGGGTTGTCTTGTCTCATGTTCATTCTTTCAAGCTTAGCAATCATTCTAGGGCAATCCAATACTTCATGTTCCATAGCTTTGCAACAAAGACAACTAGGTCTTCTCCTAGGGCACTCCTTAGCAAGGTGTCTCAGTTTTCTGCAACTGTAACAGAGGGTTAATCCTCTCTTTCTTTTAAATTATTCCCATATTCTCTTGTACTGTGCGCTAGGATCATGGTAGCTAACCTGCAAACATTTCTTTCTAGGATCCTGCATCCACTTGTTAGTCCAAACATTCTTTCTATGCATAGGTATAACATATCTTTCACTATTCTTATTAGATCTATGCATGTCAAACCTTCTTTCATCTATTAGTGCCTTCTTTTTCAAGCTAGGACAGAATCTATCAAACATACCTAGATCCATATTATTGAAACAAAAATTTCCACTTATCTTACTTCTACAGAGCACAAAGATTTCATATCTATAACTTTTCACTATTCTTACCTTTATCAGAGTACAGAGCTTCCAGATCTTACCTCTTTTAATAAAAAATTCTCACTTTTACCTTTCTCAGAGAACAAAGCTTTCAAATCTTACCTCTTTTCTTCAGATCTTACCTTTTTTCTTTAGCACAGATCTTCACAAACTAAGTAGAGTACTATGCACTAGAGCGACAGATCTATGCATGGAGCTTTCACAATTTCAAGTTAGATCTTTGCACAAAGTTTCTTCTTCCTCAGTTCCCAACAATTACAGTTTCAGGTCCTGGCAATAGAACCATTTTTTGGCACAAGGGTAGACCCAGGGTTCAATGCTACAACAGCGCACCAAAAAAACCCTAACTACCGACCCTTTCGGCAAGACCTGTGAAGCAGATGAAGTATCACCCGAGGTAGAGGGTGGTTGCAAGACTCAGGTGTCTGCAACCTTAGCTGGGACACAGATCTGTGATTGTAATACTTAACAGAGCACTTAGCAACTAAAGTTCATCAACATTCATCTTAGTATCTACTCCGCAGATAAAACAGAGCATCACAACATTCATTCAGATCTAACGTATCTAAGCACTTAACATAAAGAGATAGATTAGATCTAGCAGATTTAAGAACTAAGAAAATTCACATAGTTTAGATATAGCATCCATATACATTGTTAGCACAAAGAACAAACAGATCCATCCATCTATATCAAAGCACTTAGCAAGTAAAGACATAAAGACATAAACACATCACACAAAGCATAGCAACACAGCATGTATGTGGTTCACCCACACCCTAGGGCTACGTCCACCAACTCTTCTTCTTTATTATCTTCAATCAAGCTTCTTATAGGCACATAGCATCAAAATCCTACTCCGTAGAAGACAGGAGATCTGCGCGCACTCCACCACATCCTCCTTCTTTGAGTTAGGGTACAGCACCAAGCCTTCTTACAATTACTTGCACGTAGCTCTGCAAGTCTCACACAGTATGCACAAAGCATCTACAATCCATACTTAGCACTTATCCCAATATTACACAGATATATATGCACGTCTATGCTTCTCCTTACATTGCCTAAACATCTATTTATACTTTACAAAATAAGACTAAACATGGGTAAACCCATGGGTTGACATCCCCATACCCGTTACATAATCCCAAATCCTAAAAATGACCCAAAAAGGGGCCGAGATCCCACGATCTCTTCTTCATTTTGTGCTCCACCTTCGACAAGCTGTCGAAGTCCCAAAATAGGTCGACTTGACCAAGGATCTCCAAAAACTTGGTCAAGGGACAACACAAATGTTCCAGCAATAACTGTGTTTCTATCCATTCTGGAGCATCGTTCTAATGGTCGGGATGCCTCCAATAGTTATATTTCTTCACTGTGGTGAAGTGCCATTCGGTGTTGTTCTTCTATTCAAGTGAGGTTCAAGTTCTGCAAGCCTTCCTTTTGCGAACTCCTCTCTGAAACCTCCTACAATTTTTTTATCTTTTATTTCTTCTTACTGAGATTTCTAGCTTTCTTTCCTGTGATCTACGTCTCTGGATTCCTATTTCCATTATTGTTCTTGTCTTTTCTTAGCATAGTAACTTTTCACTGTTGAGGATATTTCACAAGGTTCAAGGATAATACTTCTTCTCTTACTGTTTCTGGAGTAGGTGCTCTACTCTCCTGCATGGATAGGTTCTTTAAGCCTTCTTGTGTTCTTTCAAATTCGACAACTAAGTCTCTGGTCCTCATTTGCTTCGACTTGTCCTCTTGTTCTTTTATTAAGCACACTATTCTCTTAGCCATGAAATCCCTTAATTCCTTTTTTTTTTTTCTATAGCTTCCTCATCTTCTCTCCTTCGGATCTGATCTCTCTCGATCCAAGTCTTTCCTAACAAAAATGCAAAGGGAGTGATTTTCTCAACATACTTAATGACATCAAATTCTTCTTCTGTCGATGTTCCATGAGCAACCATAGGTACATGGGAAAGTCTTCCACATAGGGTTCTCAACGTTCCTTTAAATAATCCTATTCCTCCCAATGAAGGAATCATAGCAGGATTTCCTAAGATTTCCCAAGTACTTTCTGTCATAATGTTCACCTGTGTTTCTGCATCCAATACACAGTCTATGTTGAAGTCTCCTATTCTTGTTTCTATGCACTCTTTCTCTTTTAAAATCTCTGATAAATTGATGTCTTTGTGATCATTCAATGTTTCTTTCATCTGTAATAATATAGCCTCTGATTCTTTCTGGTTCTTTATCATATTCTTAGTCTCTTGACCTTCCTCGTGGTATTCTTGTCTCATGTTCATCTTCTCAACTTTAGAAATAATTCTAGGGCAATCTAAAACATCATGTCCAGTAGCTTTACAACAAAGGAAAATAGGACTTCTACCAGGGCATTCCTTAGCAAGATGTCCGAGTCTTCTGCAATTATAACATAATGCCAATCCTCTCTTTCTCTTAAACGATCCCCAACCTTTATTGTACTGCGCAGTGGGATTATAGTGATAGACTTGAAAACAATTCTTTCTAGGAGCCTGCATCCACTTGTTAGTCCAAAAATTATTTCTATGCATAGGGATAACATATCTTTCACTATTTTTATCAGATCTATTCATATCATATCTTCTTTCTTCTATTTGTGCCCTAGTTTTCAGACTAGGACTTTTTTTATCAAATATACCTAGATCCATTCTTTCAAAACAAATATTTCCACTTATCTTACCTTTATCAGAGCACAAGGCCTTAAGATATTACCTCTTTTCTTCAGATCCAATTCCTTTCTTAGCACAGAGCTTCACAAATCAAGTAGAGTAATGCGCACTACAACAACAGATCTACACACAGAGCTTTCTCTTTTCCTCAGTTCCCAACAATCACAGTTTCAAGTCACGGAAATAGAACCATTTGTTGTCATAGGGGAAGAACTAGGGTTCAATGCACCAACAAAACCCTAACTACCAACCCTTTCGGCAACACCTGCAAAGCAGATGAAGTCTCACCTAAGGTAGAGGCAGGGGTGGTTGCAGAACTCAAGTGTCTACAACCTAGCTGGGACATAGATATGTGATCACAATGCTTTAACAGAGAACTTCGCAGTTAACATTCATTAGTCCTTAACCTTACATCACAGGTAAAACCCTAATGATAGAACGGTGCAGTATTCAACAAGATCTAACACATCTAAGCACTTAGCATATAGAAATAGATTAGATCTAGCATTCATTCCTATCACTAAGAATTAAACATTCATCCAGACTAAGAACTAAGAAAATAAATACACAACCACATGAACAGTATAGCACAAAGCACCATAACATAGGATATACGTGCTTCACCCCCAGCGTGGGTCTACGTCCACCAACTCTTCATCTTATTTATTATCTTTTTCCAATCCTCTTGCATGCACAAAGCCACAAAACCAACTCTGTATAGGACAGGATATCTGCACACACCTCGCCAGATCCTCCTTCCTGAGTTAGGTCACAACACAAAGCCTTATTACACAGTATGCACATAGTTTTATTACAATCACTTGCACTTAGCTCTGCAGGTCTTAACACATAGTATGCACAAAGCCTCTAGCTCTGCATTAAGTCGATTCTACTAGGTCTCTCCACTACTTTATTACATCGCCTAGATATCTATTTATACATTACAAATGGGGCCTAAACATGGGTAAACCCATGGGCTGACATCCCATACCTGTTACATAAACCCTAAACCCAAAAATCCCACAAAAGGGAGTGAGATCCTGCGATCTTTGCTTCGCTTGGCACTTCGTCTTCGACCAACCTGTCGAAGTCCCAAAAATGGTCAAACAGACCAAGGTTCTCCAAAAATTGGTCGAGGTAAAACATTCATCAATCTTCTCCATAGCTCGGATATCCTCTACCTCTTCTTCATCACTTTCCAAGCCTTCCCTCACGACTACGGCTCTCTTCTTGGTGTTCACCTTATGTTGGTAGGGTACTCCATTTCACGTCTTTCTAGTTGTTTCCATGATCCGCTTGATCTAGTATTCATTCATCATTATTGGGTCTAAGGCATCCTCCTTATGTATTTTATCCACCTCTCCTTCCATTTGTCCTTCTCCTGTCAATGCTTCCCCCCTTCCCCCATGCACGCAGGAAAGTCTAGTTGTCTGAATCCATTGTCATTACACCTTTGTTATATACTAATATCTTAATAGAAGTATATAACGATATTATATACCTACCTTGAGTTCCCTTCAAGAAATCTTGTTCATATGTGTTGTAAGACTTCATTGTATCTACTGCAAATTCTGTGATAAATCCTGCAACAATGTTGTCTAACTAGAAATCTACTGCATGTGTAAACTTATTATCAACTCATTGTAACTGCGTGATCTCTTTAGGATTCCACTCTTGTTGTCTGATTTGATTTGTAGGATGGTTTTCTTTCAATCTTTTTATCCACTCCTGCAATACATGCAAGAAATCACAGAAAAATACTTCATGCAAGTCATTGAATACGTACTTGTCCAGATATTTGTGCGGTGTCAACTTCAAGTTTCTATTATCTTTCTGCACAAACTCTATCTCCTTTGTCTTCAACCAGCTCTCTATCTCTACCTTCGTTGGATTCCATGGTCTCAACATTCCCTTTTAGATTCTCATTCTCTCAACGTCTTGTTATACGATTTGACCTTCCTTTGATGTGTACATCACATACTCAATCCCATTTTCTTCCAACCAATCAGCCAACCAACAACGGAACCATTTGTTGGCTTTTACTCTTCTATTAGTCTTGAGGAATATTTATGGGTTATTCTGATTCTACCTTACTATCATAGATTTACCATGGTTCAGATTTGATAAGCTCACAACAAAATCCCTTTAAAAGTATTGCCCCCTCTAGTAGATGAGAAGGAAACACAACACGCATAGTGTATCGCACAGTCTCACCCGAGATAGCTCTATGGGTGGCTAAAATACTCAGGTGGTTGCAACCTGGGAATGAGTGGAGATCTGCAGTTGTACTTTGTAATCTTTATTCATTCAATCCAACATCTAATTATAGCTGTCATTCTATTCATGCATGTGGAATACCATATCTAACTAGTTAATTCATTCATCTAATATCCAACATTTAACAACAATAAAGATGCATACATTCATTCACATAACATAGGTGTTACTCACCCCTTCCTGGGATACGTCCACAAATATTTGTCTCTCAAGATTGCATTATGGTTCAATAATATATCACGCCGCACATGTTTATAATCTCAGGTCTTACTCTCTTCCACAGGCTCCTCAATCCCTGTGAGGCTGACTAGATCACACCAGGCTCCTCAACCTACAATATAACCCTCAGGATCGAGTTTCTCACTACTCCCCTAGCTCACTAGTTTAATGGCTCATACAGTTCTTACACTTCGTCCTCCTCGGTCGGCCCCCCTGTCGTCTGATTGGTCTCTCTCCGTGTGTCTCTCTTCCCATCCGTCTGGTCGTGGTCCCCCTCTTCCCCTAAGTACTATTTATTTATATCCTTGGCTCATCATACATTACAAAACATTACAAAAACCCTAACCCTAGCATCATTAGTTCTTCCTTGCATGTGCACCTCTCCTGCTTCTCTTACGCATGTTTCTTTTCTTACTGACTAGGTCTGCATCCAACACCACGGTTTTTCTACTGCAATTTTTCTCTATCAATAATACCTTCCCAAATAACCTTTCACAAATGGATATTCAATATGCTCAAATATGTTCATAAGAGACCCTTGATCTCTTATTTACACTTCTCCAAGTAGCTTCCTCTAGGTGTTATCTTCTAACAAACTTACCCAACTTCCTTCTTTTGGGGCTAATCCACTTCTAACTACTTTGTCCACTTACAACCACTTTATCCACAAATAGTAAACTCTCCACTTTTAGTTGCAACTAATTTATTTTTAATTGTTTTCTTGTTGCAACCACTTAACCCATGACTAACCACTTTGACTGGTCAAATTCTTCTAGGACCTTCTAGAATAATTTGACTTCTTTGACCTTCTATGGGCTTCTAGAGAACTCATGAGGGTTCTCCAACTTCACATGGTCATAACTCTCTAACCGTGAGGAGTTATGTGACGTTTCACATATCAATGGAAATGGCATGGCATATACTATCCATATGGAATAGTTTCTCCTTCAAATTCATTGATCTTCATTACATTATTCCTCAATCAAACTTGGGTTCCCTAACCATATTGTTGGGGTACTCAACCACCTAACCATTTGTACTTCACAAAGCATCTTCCCATGAGAGATTTCACCATAAGGGGACCACTTTGGAGTTTATCCATTTGGTTCTTCTTATCAACCATGACATGACATCAATGATACAACTCCCTTTAATATCAACACATCATTATGACACCACTTGACATCAACCCTTTGACAACAATTACATCAATGACCATAAAACCAATAATAAATATATCAATGATACAAACAAATCACTATGAAAATACTTGAAATCAACCCTTTGACATCAATGAAAAAATAGTACAACAATATCCCCCTTTAGCATTGATGGAAACACCAACATTGATGTCAACACCGATCATTGATGGAAACACTTAGACATGGAAATGCTCCTCATCAATATTCATCTCTCCACATCAATGTAGCTATCTCTCCCCCTTTGACATCAATGGAAAAGGGTATATCTCTTTGGGGTTGCTCCCCCTAAATGAATTGTGCCTGAGGTTGTTCCTCCTGTGATACGGATTATTTTCGGCATGAAATGAGAGCGGAGATATAATAAATAAATGTATAGAGATATATCAGATATCCAATATTATAACAGAAATGTATCAAAGATGCAACCATAAACACAGATATACAATAATACACAATTTTCTATTAATGAGCGAAAATGTACAAAGATTGTAAAATACATAGTGAAAGACTCGCTAGAATGGTGGCATCTTATCTCTCAGAACAGATGTGATGGCTACTCGCCTCCATAAGAAGATGATTTTACAATGAGGCTCCAAAGTAATTTTTATCATAAAGAAAATACAAAACCCTAACCCTGAAAGATGAAAAGCCAACAGTTTTGTGAACCCTGTTTTGGGTAGTTTGGTGTATCAACTTTCTAGGGGCATAACTTTTGCATACGATCTTCATTTGGGGTGAACGATAGCTCGTTGGAAAGGTATCATCAAGGAAATTCATTTTGGGGTCTCAAATTGAGCCTTTAGCTATCATTGAGAATCTAAATATCAAATAACCTTCATTTAGGCCCTCAAAATGACCCTGAAAGTGAAAAACTGCTAAAAATAGTAAATTGCCGAAATTGCCAGAAAAATGTTTTGAGCAAGTTGGAAAAGGTAGGTGGCCACCTGATCCAGGTGGATATTGGTGGCCACCCACCTATTCCAACTGGCTCCTCATGTCCGTTTTTGTTCAGAATGTTCTTCTGTACTGCTTTATAATTGTCAGTTCTACACTTCTAGGGTTGTCTGAAGCCCCACACATTCTCCAAGAGGATTCGAGTGGCCTCTTGCCTAATCCAAATAGCTTATTTTGTATGTTTTCATGTCAACACATTTTGTTGTACTTTCAAGGTTGTTTTGGGGCCCTAAACATTGTTTTTTTGGCTTGCCATAGTCATATTGTGGACTGAGTCAGAGTCTAATGGAGCAATGTGTATCTCTCTAAAAGACCTTTCCAACGGGCTATCACATGCCTAAAACGAAGATCGTATGCAAAATCTACGACCCTAGGAAGTTGAGGTACCAAATTACACCAACTTACCTAGAGGGCCCACATGACTTTTGGCATTTCACCTTCTAGGGTTAGGTTTTTGGATGTCTAGGGTTTTGGAATTCATGAGTAATATGAATAGGGCCTCTCAAGCCTCATTGTAATCCATTTTTTTCAGATAGATGTGCATAGCAGCCACATCTCTTCTCAGAGATAGCTACCACCATTCAAGCAAGTTTTCGTTCTGTAGTTTTATAGTTTCATCCTATTTCATTATTTAATAGAAGATATTGTTCATTGGATATTTGTGTTATTCTTCCTATCACTGTGCCTATTGTATTCAGTTTCTTAATCAGTTCGTTCCGCTCCTAAATCTAGATCAGTGGTATCAGAGCGGTCTGCTCTTCATTTATTTTTCTTCGTGCATGTCCCCGACAAGGTCTGGGTACAAGAAGTTGGGACTCAACCTAATAAATCCATTACCAGATCGGTCACGCTGAGCCCGACGAAAACCCATGGGAGATGAAAAGAAATATGATGGATTAGGAGATCCTATTAAAATTTTGCTCGAGGAATCCCTCGCGCAACAAAGGAATGAAATGATGGACAACTTCGGGCAGATCCTTCGATGGTTTCCCATGGGAGAAGCATATTCACTAAGCGGCCATGCAACCCCCTTCAAGTTATAGGTAAATTTTGATATTATTTGAAGGACTGATAGATGTGTATGTTGTAGATAAATGGTTGAATCTGGTTTAAGGATATTTTTCGGTTCACAATTTTTCCGATAGGGAAAAGATTATTTTTTCACTCCTCAAGGTTGTTCCCCATGTTAAATACTGGTGGGATACTTAATCTGAGCAAAGGTTCATGGAGGAATATGCAATTTTCATTATGGCCCCTCCATGGGATTCCTTCTGGGATGTCATTAAAGAACAATACTACCATGTTGGAAGCTACAAGGACTAGTACACCAGATGGACCACCCTACATCAAGAAAGGGACCAGACAATACCAGACTTCACCAATATTTTCCATACCCTACGCACTAAATTGGGTATCAAAGATTTTGAGCATCATCTGGTGCTCAAATACCATGGTTGTTTGCATAGATACATTCGAAAAGAAATGGAGTTCATGGACATCGCCTCACTGGACATAACTTATAGATACTCTATCAAGATCGAGAATAAATTTAAGCAGAAACGACAAGAGTTTGGATCTGCAAATCCCTCATAGCCAAAGTAGGGAAAAGGAAACCCCAACCCACACAACAAGGGACCAATTTGAGATGTTCACCCTCAGGAAAATTCATCCAAGCTGTAACATAAGAAGGGAAACAAGAAGATAAAGAAGGACATGGGAAAATGGTGTGAGTACCATAAAAGTCCTTAGCACAACACCGAGGAATGCAACTCCAAGTAGTCCCTGGTGGCCGAGATGAAGGATTCTGATTCAGAGGCCGATTCTGATTCCGAGTCAAATCCTGAAGGAGGGAAGCAGATTATCAATGATGAACCCAGTTCCATGGTCTCTACCACCAAATTAGTCTAGACAAGTGAACCAGAAGAACCAAAGGAAGGGAAACGCCTCTTTCACTCACATATGTGGGTCAATGGGACTCTAATTCATTTCATTGTCGACAACGGTAGTCAAAAGAACCTGATTTTAGCAAGGGTCGTCAATAGGTTGGACCTGCCAACGACACCACACCCACATCCCTACACCATTGGCTGGCTTTGTCAAGGAAGAGATCTCCATGTCAGCCAACAATGACGTCTTCCCTACAACATCAAGCCTTTCAAAGATGAGGTACTGTGTGATATTGCTCCCCTTGAAGTTTGTGATGTTCTTTTAGGATAACCATATTTGTGGAAGTGTCATGTTTTATATGAGTCTAGACCCTGCAGTGTTATTATTACTACTTTGGGTAGAGAATTGTACAGGATACCAGAGGTGGCACCACCTACTTCTATTTCTTTAATCTCTACTAAGAAATGCAGTAAGTTCATTTCACATACCGAGAATTTCGTCTTCTTTGTGATCCGTGCTCACAGTAAACAAAATGTTGCCGCCACATCTGTGGCCTCTACAAAATGCCTCTCTTTACAGTAGAAGTTGTTATCACTCCAAGAGTCTCTCTAGGTTGTAGATCGAGAGAGCTTGGTAACTTAATCAAATGCTTAATGAAATATATTAAATTGGATAAGAAATGAATAACTCACTCACTCACTCATTTACTCAAGACACATTGAACATATCCAGACAAGATAAGGCTCTCAAAAGTTATTGATCATATGGTTTTTAAAATCATATGGATGGAGAAAACTCACTATACCAGCAACATCATGTATATTAAAAACATAAATGAAACGTTGATTATAACAAGGAAGAATACTTATAATCCTAGTTTACCAATGCAAAGACAAGATGACAATTATAATTCATTGAGTAAACAAAGAAATGAACATGAAATTCAATCATAAGTACAGGAAGAGATGAATGAACAGAGGTCTAAACAATAACAGTGAAAGAATTTTATGATTCCAGTATATATTATTAAAAATCTTTACAATAAAAGAGTCTAGGAAGCTCTCCAAAATCTCACCTCCAACTCCTCCCTTTGGTCCTCTTTATATAGATATTACATGCTCATATAGATCCAAAATATATGAATCTCATAACCTATTCTTTGGTTTGTTGAAGATATCCAACTCAAATCCGAATTTGTGAGGTGGCTAGCTGATCCAAAATGGATTCAAAGAAGGTTAAGACAACTCAGAATGCACAGAAGTAAATTAGAATGCTCAGAATGGCTCCAGTAGACAACAAAAGGGAAAAAAATCAAAGTTCCTAAAACTCAATGAAAATGGCATAATCTCGAAGAGCGCATCGCAAGATTTCTAACGATGCAAACAACTCGTCAAACGGAGTTACGAATCAAAAATTATAAGCAGACAAAGTTTAGTCAAACTTGGTCAAACAGGCAAAAGTTAAAGTGACACGTGGCACCACTACAAGGGTGACACGTGGCACATCTAATTTTTCAAGATGACATGGCATGGCAGACACATGGGCATGTTCGGTGATGACACATGTCAACTTCATTGGCAAATCATATTGTGACAAGTGGTAGTTTTGGTGGATCAGTTATATGGTGCCACATAGCCCAGTCATGGGCTGCCACGTGGCACCACTCCCATGGCTGGAATGTGAAAAAGATTATTCAACTCCTCAAGAGTTGACCTTGTGACCTCCAACAGCCCAAAGGCCCCACACTCATGTGCTAACCACTACACCAAGCAATGTTCCTTATTTGTAATGTGGGGAAATATTTATTTAAGTTTAAGAATGTTTCGAATGGGGAAGGAAAAACCTTGGTCCCATACCACACCATGTGACCATCCACCATATGATATTCTGCATGTCCTCCATTATATCCGCCTCCATACATAATTCCACCACTATATTTATCCATCTGCCATGCAATAGACACATGTCTACCAAATATAGCATATTCCCTGCTATATTTAGAACTATTCTGCCATTTAACCGCCCACCAAAACCTCCGCCAGTTTTAGCAAGCGCGCCAAAAATTTGTTGTAAAACATGTGTAAAATAGGGAGTCTGTGGGATTCGACCCCAAAACCTCACAACAGCCTATGCCTTAAATTAGCCTCCATAACCAATGCGCCTAACTTCTTCATTAATGCTAACTGCCCATCAAAATTGTATAAGAAGGGCTTTCTGCCAGTGCATTCAGGGGGGACGAGAACATAGAGAAGGGGGAGGCTGAGCGCATCCATATAGTATGGATTTGGGTGCATTTTTCAATATTTTGGCATGAATTTCGAGATCTGTCAGTGATTAATTGCAGGAACAGTGGCACAAAAATCGAGGCAGGGGTGTCTTGGGGACCCGAAAGTGTCTGACTCGTATTGAGGTGTGGAGACAGTAATTTTTAGGTAAAACGATGCCAAAAATGCAGTGGTGGTGTTGGTTTTCTGATCTGAGCAAAGCTTCTGTGGCTTAACTCCAGAATGAGGTATATTTATGTATTTTGCCCAATTCTTTTGTGGAGTTAATAAAAAGACCTACCCATTTGAGAGTAGGACCCGGAGACGTAGTCCACTAGGGATGAACTCCGTTATCAAGTTCTTTGTGTTCATATTGCATGATTGTGTATCTTTCATTTTGAGCTTTTCCTTATTTATGGTGTATTTTTGTTTATGCTCATTTTATGCAATTCTTTAATAAGTCACCTAACGAAAAGATCCAGGATCATGTTGGTATCAGAGCAGTCATCTTTGACTTGAATTGTTGAGTATGAATGCTTACTAGGGCCAAGCATAAGCAAGGTGAAGGAACTCTTAATATGTTCAATCCCGAAGTTGGTTGTACATCCTGAAGGAAGAAGATGGCAAAAGACAAGCATGATGAACAGGAGAAAAACTTTCACATGGTCTTTTATCGCATGTCAGAAATGGTCGAACGAATGTATGGAGATTGTTAGCGTCAGAAGTCACTCCTAGATTGCTTGCAGGAGCAGAGCCCGACGCCCATCAGTTTTATGTCATGATTTGTTTAATGGGGTGATCGAATGGATACAGAATCAAGAAGATATAGCTTTAACTCAGGAAACCGGGCCTGGTATGTAGACAGCAAGGGAGGTATTTATCCAACTTCTGTCAGTAAATGATTAAAGGGTGGTAGATGGAAGAATTGTGAGAAGGGTGGGCAAGACTGCTTCGAGCGACAGGCCTTCGGAAGCTTGAGGATGAAAAAATCAGAAGCCAAGATCCTCTTGGTCCAAAGCCTTAAGGAGATAAAAGGTGACTCGATTGGATCCTCCAATTCTGAGTCGTTTAGCACTAAGAAAATCACAGGAACCGATTAGAAACAATGCAACTATTACAGTCATCCAACCTACATCAGCTTATAACAACTACAACTCGACTGGATCCTCCAATTCCGAGTTGTTCTAACACAGTAAACAAAGAGATGGGAAAGAGGCTGACATCCATAAAGTAAGAAGTCTCCAATGCTTTATACATTAACCAGAGCAAGCAGTGCTTCATCAAAACTTTACAATCGGGAGCCTAGCTCAACCATCAATAGATTACAAAATACAAAGACTGAGTTTATATACTCGGAGAAAATCGCCTAACATCGGCGTGCTCATTCATCCAAGGCTTGGTGTCCCTTCAACCAAATTTTGATGGGTATTCTTTGTCAAACGCCACCTTAACTGCGTGTGTCTCCTGCAAGGGGAGTAGCTGAGCCATTAAATGTCGAGCTAGCATGTGCAGACCTCCTCCGGCTAGTCGAGAACTCAGCATGGTTTCTCTGGAAAAATGGGTACACGGGACTCTCTCGAGCAAACCGCTTGAAAAACCCTCCATACCTCACACTTAATGAATGAGGAGAGGTTTCAATCACCCCTTCTTGCCTTCATTTACTCCAAGCGAAGCATAGGATCGAGGTCGGATCCGATGGCACCTAGGGGTCGTGACGGGCCTCTCTGTGACTGAAACCCGACGCGTTTGGCCCCTTTTGCACAGCCCCTTTATTTTTTGGTGATCACGGGCTATGACCCTATGTTTACTCTTAAAGGCGCTTTCGACATTTATGAATAGGAAGGAGTTAATCCTTGCTTATTAGAATTGCGATGAGCGAAACGCCGAGATGGCTTAATTGGGCGCCATGCGTCCCCTTAGATCTAACGGCCCTGAACTCACTCGGTGATGCTGTGGGCCCAGGTCCTGGACACTCCCGACACCTCACGCATCTGGAATATGATGGACCTGCTCCTTGTGCCTCAAAATCGCAATGGGCGAAACGACGAGGAGCCTAATCACGCACCAGGTGTCCCCTGTGAATAGATGGCTGAGATTTCTCCATGATATTGCGGGATCAACTTTGAGTGCTTTCAGAGCTTCAGGGTTCGGGGTTTCAAGATGTAGAATGATATGGAACTCTCACCCTTCGAACTCCCAAATGCCGAAACGCCGACTTGGCTAGATCTCACGCCACGTGTCCTTTGGGATGGATAGCTACCATCCATTCCTACACATAATATGGGTGCTATCCATTGCGATAATCTTGGTGCAACTCCTCTAACCACGATTTCTCGTCATCCGTAGATCTACTCTTATGGATGAATCTAGACCATCGATCATATAATTTTTCCCGCTTACTCGCTTGGAAGTTTGAAACGAGATTTTTTCGTGCTGCATTCGGGCGCTTCTCATGCAACTTGCAAACTTGAATACTCTTGTGCCCCGGAGAAGAAATGTTACTAACATTAGGCTCCATGGGGGATAGAGTCATCCCTGTGATGCTCTAAGGACTCACTTTGCAGCTCCAGTGCCTTGTTGTTGGGCTATGGGGTCATTTACTAAGCCGAAAAATAAAAATAAACAAGGAACCAAAAGGACAATATTTACAAACAAAGGAGCCATCGAAGGATCAGACAAAACATTTCTTCAGAAAATGCCCATTTACTGGGCTGTTGAAAAATTCTTCACCCTCCAAATCCTATAGCTGGTACGTGTTATTTGAGAAAACCTCAGAGATTTTGAAGGGCCCGATCCACAGGGCTTCAAATTTGTCATTCTTGCTCTTATCTTGCTTGGGAGCATCCCACTTCAGTACCAGGTCTCCTGTCTGAAACCCTTCCTTCTTGGCCTTCTTATCAAAAACCTGCTTGATCCTTTGTTGATGGTCCCAAATTTTGTCCATTACCTGCTCCCTGGCCTGATGGACTTCCACTAGCTGATGAATCCTTCTAATTATGTCATCAGGCTCCTCTTGATGATCCTGGAGGAATTTTGCTACAGGAATGGCTAAATGAGAAGGAAAAACAACCTCTTCTCCATAGACTAATTTGAAAGGAGAGACGCATATAGATCTCTTCGTGGTCACTCGATCAGCCCATAGAGCAAATTTCAATCTTGAATGCTAGGCCTTCTTGTTGTCTTCCAATAGTCTTTCAATGATCTTTATCAGGGTTTTGTTGGAGGACTCTGCTAAACCATTGCCCTGGGGATATTATGGGGTGGAGTGAATCAGTTTGATCCCAAATTGCTCACAGAACTTGGCTAACAGCTCATCCCTGAAAGAGGTTGTGTTATCATTGACGATCTTACTTGGGCAGCCGAACCTTGTGATGTGGTCTTCCATGAATCCAATTATTACCTTGTGGGAAGCACTCTTGGTGGGGATAGCTTCAATCCACTTGGTGAAGAAATCTGTAGCAGTGAGGATCCATCTGTGCTACCCACTGGAAGCAGGGTGAATTTCTCCAATGAAATCTAGGCCCCATTGTTGGAAGGGTCCCGAAACAACCACAGGCTTTAAAGGCAGAGACTTGAGTTGTTTCTTTCCTGAGAATCTTTGGCATGGGATATAGGCTCTAACTCCTCTATGGACATCATCGAACAAGGTGGGCCAGTAGTACCCAGCTCTGAGAATTTTGTGGGCTATGGCCTTCCAGAAATGGTGCCCTCCACATAGGCCATTGTGAAATTCAAACATGATCCTTTCGGCCTCTTGTGGATCCATGCATTTTAAAAGTACCCCTAGGGGTTCTTTCCAGTATAAAATTTGATCGATAAGGCAGTATCTGACTGCCTTGAGCTTCAGAGCTCTTTCTTTGTTTCTTTGTAGGCCGTCTGGAGGCCGCAACTCTTGCAGAAAGATATGACATCCTTATACCAAGGACATCGAGCCAATGGGGGCTCCCTTTGAGGGTCCATGTCAGACAGCCAACCCTGTTGAATTCCTGAGCATTCGTTGATGAAACTTATCCCCAAAGCTTGGCAATTGGCTTCAGCCAACATCTTGGCTAAACCTTGACCTTTGATCAATTTGGCAGGCTTTATTTCCAGGTCAAATTCCAGGATCTTGGCTATCCACTTACTCCTTCTCCTGTCTATGTCAGGATGAATAAGAATGTCTTTAATAGCAACTGAGGGGACATAAGCTATGATTCTTGACTGTAGGACATAGATTCTAAATGACTTGAGAGCCTTTACCAGGGCATAGGCCTGCTTCTCCATAGTGTCATACCTGACTTCGGCATCCCTCAATGCTCGGATGAAATAGGAAACAGGTTGCTCTAGCCCAATCTCGTTTGTCTGTAATAAAACAGCAGCCACCATGTCAAGTGAGGCAAAGGAGAAAATAAGGAAATCCTTTGAGTAGTCAGAACTAATAAGCATAGGGGCCTCAGTTAGGGCCTTCTTTATCCGCTCAAAGGAATGTCACGATTCAGAAGTCCACCTCACTTCATTTCCTTTCCTTAACATGGTTGTTATAAGTTTTACCTCCTCAGCAAAGTTAGTTACAAACCTCCTCAGAAAATTAATCTTACCAAGGAACTATTGGACCTCCTTCTTGGACCTCGAGATTGATAAGGCTTGTATTGCCTCAATTATGCTAGGGTCAATCCTGACTCCTTCCGCTGATACTATGTGGCCTAGTAACTTTCCCTCCTGCATGGTGAACAGAGACTTCTTGGGGTTTAATGAAATGCCAAAACTCCTGGATTTCAGGAAAACCTTCCTGAGATGACAACAATGTTCTTTATCATATTTTGAAAATACTGTGATGTCATCCAGATAGATGACCACAAACTTATCCTTTTCCCCAATGAAAGATATGTCCATGGCACATTGAAACGTTGCCCCTACATTCATTAATCCAAACAACATCCTGGCATACATGAATGTGCCCCATGGAGTGGTAAATTTCGTCTTTTCCCGGTCCTCAGGTAGAACAGAGACTTGATTGTAGCCAGAGAAACCATCGATCATGGACATCCTGGATGCTCATGTTACCCTCTGCAGTATATGTTCCATGTTCGGTAAGGGGTAGTTATCCTTTCGTGAGCTCCTGTTCAGGTTTCTGAAATCTACACAGAGCCTGATTTCTCCATTCTTTTTCCTTACTGATACCAAGTTGGCCACCCACTCTGAATATCTCAGTGGTACGATGATCTGGGTCTGCAACAACTTCTTCACTTCCCTCTCCATAATAGGCAGCAACATAGGATTGATCTGTCTTAGCTTCTGCCTACATGGCTTGGCCTCCCTTTTCAATGGGATTTTATGCTCGATGACAGAAGTGTTATATTTTTTGAGATCTTCATAGGTCCAGGCAAACACATCAGCAAATTCCCTCAGAATTCCAGCGTATTCATACCTCTGCTCCTTTGTCAGAC
This sequence comes from Picea mariana, assembly GCA_032191745.1. Lineage (NCBI taxonomy): Eukaryota > Viridiplantae > Streptophyta > Pinopsida > Pinales > Pinaceae > Picea > Picea mariana. Next base: position 93,335 of record JASDQU010242807.1, read on the forward strand.
TTCTTGACAATTTGACAAACTTGGGCTCACTCTCGGTGCCAATGTTGCACCGAATAGTACCAGCGTCATCCTCCGAGATTTCCCCCTTTAATGACACATCATTTCTATCAAAAATCCTTTCCAAAGGAACCAGTCCCCTTGGAATGGGGTTGTTGGGGAGCTGCACAATGTTGCGCTCTACTATTTTACTCAGAAACTTACCCCCATCAACCTCTTCTTTTCAGAGATAGAGTCTTGATCGATATGCATCTCTGAAAATTCTTCGACAGTCTCCATGGATGATTTTAGGGGCTAAATTTTGCTCATGGGCTATTTTTCCATGGTTTTTCCAAAAACGAGATTCGTTGTTTTAAAAATGATTCGCCCAAATTCTATAGGATAAAATTATTTACCTTAAAAATCGCAATTTTTTTTTAAATATATAAAATCCTTAAGAATTTGAATATTTTTACAAAAATATCGCCAAACATTTATAGTTGGCATATGAAGGATTAGTAATATTCGCCAAGGTTTCTACATTTGAAAATAATTTTCCATCCTTAAAATCATCCCTGACAGTCTCCAAGAATTTCTTGATCTCGAGATCATCCTCGAATACCTTCCAATGTTTGACATTGTCAGGTATGGAGGGCCTGTATTTTACTTCTACATCATATCTGAATTTGGGCGGCAAGGGTACTTTGAAATTTCTTGCTGACGTAGCCAAGGAATCTGCCACTGTGTTCTCCTCTCTTGGGATGAAAGAAATGTTAAATGCTGAGAAGAAACTGTCAATTAGGTCCCATACCTCATTTCTGTAACTCCTGAGTTGAGGATGCTTAGCCTAATAAGCGCTTTTGATCTGTTGGACCACCAACTCTGCATCTTCGAACACCGCTACTTCCTGAATTCCCATTTCCCTTGTGTCTTTCAACCCCAGGACAAGAGCTTCATACTCTGCCACATTGTTGGTAGCTTCAAATTCTAGTTTGTATGATAGAGATATGGTTTCCTAAGCAGGTGACACAAAAAACACCCCAGCTCCAGTGCCTTCCCTGGAAGAGGCTCCATCAAAAAACATTTTCTAGACGGAGGAGATGGTGTAAGAACATTTATGAGGAGTGGTGGGCTGCTTTCTGAGTTTTAAGGAAGGCTCGGGAGCATTAGTGAGTTTTAGTACACTGGAACCCAAATCAATGTCTAAGGCAAAAATGGGATGGTTGGTAGGGTTGGCCTCATCACTGATTATATAGGCCAGTTGGGCTTCCCTGTATAGCCTCCTATGTTCTCCTTCAAACACTGGGATAGTAGCATAAGTGAGGTCCATCTGCAAAGTTCCCCCTAGTCTCTTTATCCAAGACCTTGATAAGAACATACCGAACTTGGGGGGGACATCAGCCACTACAATATCCATGACCACACTTTTCATGGGCAACTGAAACAAGGTCACGACCAAGTCTTTGATGACTCCTAGACATTGAACTTTTCTAGAGTCAAAGGAATAGAGGTCATGATAGTCTCTAGTGACTTCCATCCCTAACTCTTCCATGAAAGTTTTGGGCATGAGGTTTTGAGAAGCCCCCGAATCCATCAGGCATTTGTGCAATACCTTGTCATGTATGTTCAAGGAAGTGTAGAAGGGAGGGGATGAGTCATTCCTGTCTTCTACCATAGGACCTAGAATAACTGTAGGCTTTTCATCTTGCAAATTGATGGAGTCTGTGGGAAGGCATGAGACCTCAGACTTTAAAATCTTAGAGAAGCGTTTCTTGAACCCTTCATGTTTAATCAATTTGGTCAGTGGCACATGGATTCTGATCTTTTGAATTTCATGCTAGAAATTAAAAGAAGATGTAAGCTTTGGGATTTCTCTTATTTCGGGACCCTGACTCTGGACTATGGGAGAGAGGGTTTGGTGCTTCTTACCTCTGTGACTGTCCGCTACTTCATTAGCAAGTTTCTCTGTTCTAGTGGACTTCTCAAGAACATCGGGCGCTATTGTCCTTTTCTTGGAACGCATATCATACCTGCCTTGGCTGCCACTAGCCTTGTCTCCCTTGCTCAGTTCATTTAGTTGATTGTCCATAAGAGACTCCTCATACACTGATTGAGTGAGATGAAGAAAAGGAGGAGTGTCTCTGAAGCAATGGATTTCAGGATCAAGCTCATTTGTTTCCCCTTCTCCCCCCTCGTCCACAAAATTGTTTTGAAAAGGGGCCTGAATTTTCTGGTCTTCTCTATCTCTTCCCCTTTCTCTTTGCATAGTTGGGGAAGTAATATTGTTTGGCCTCCTAAAACCTCCTTTGTTTTCATCATTTTGGGGGCCCTTGTATGCTTGCCTCCCCTCCACCTTCATTCTCTCCATCTCCGCCGACAGAGACTTCACCATCCTTGTTAGCTCATCCACTTGAGGGTGGGGCACCGATGGGCTAGAAGTTGAGGCTTCCGACCTTCCCTTTCTTCTGTCTGTATCGGCCTTGTTCCTCAGTCTGTCAACTGCTAATACATTGGATTCCACTTCTATGGCTGCATCTTGCATTTGAGATAAGGAGGTGGCTCTTCTTTCTCTCAATAAAAGACAGAAATCAGGGCCAAACGCACTAGCATAAGAAATCTTGGCCGAGGCTTCTGAGGGTTTTATTTCGGTAGGAATTTTATTATACATCTTATTGAATCTTTTGGAGTAGTCAGAGACAAACTCTCCTTCCATCTTCTTCAAATACCCGAACTCTGTCATGTAATACATGAAATCCTTTCTATCTCCCCACTACCTCAGGAAAACACTATCCAGGGCTTCGATCCCAGCAATAGATCCAGGGGCCAATCCTCTAAACCACTTTCTCACCTCACCATCCAGGCTCTGGAAGAAGACTCTCATCCAGACATCTTCATTTTCAATGTTTAGGTTGTCTGCATAACTGTAGAAAACAGCCAGGTGCTCTTCCACAGTTACATTCCCTTCCCTAGTGAACTTGGGCATATACTTCAAGTAATCTCCTGCAGGGAGAGGATTCATAGGATGGGGTAGGATTAAGGGAGCATATCTGGCAGCAACTATGGAATCCATTCTATTTAGAGGGGGATTAGCACCAACCATAGGAATATTAGGTGGAGGAGAACTTGGAGGAGAAGGAGTTCGCGATGGGGCTACTGGGAATGAGTCTTGAAGTGGAATGGGAAACAGAAGGGGATTTAAGGAGAAGGTTAATGGGATCAAGTCAGCATATGCTCCTTTTTGTGTAGGAGTGGTAACAATAACAAGAGGAGGAGTGGTAAAGATAGGAGTGGGGAAATCTTCTGTGGTTCTGGGCCTACGCCAAGGTACAACTTTAGAGGAGAGGGGAGTGACAAGGGTTTCTCCCTCCAATCCCAAACCAGGAGAGGAAAACTCAGTAGGAACACTCCCGAAATTCAGGAAACGGGAAACCTCTGAAAGAGGTCTGTTAAGAAACTGAGGAGGAGAAAATGGAGTTCCTACAGAAGGAGATGGTGGATTACCTGGTTCGGTGGTGGAAGTTTCTTCTTCAGGGGCCTTTCCTTTTCTGAGAACCACCTCTAGATCAGTTTTTGGTGTAGCTAGAGGCAATTGTGGATGAGACCGCGTGTGTCTACCTCTGAAATCCATAAATAACATGGCAAGTTCTCCAAAGTGGAGTCGTCACAATGGAGTCACCAAGTGCACAGTAGCAATCTCCAAAGGCTCTGATACCTGATGCACCTTCAGAATCAAAGGCTCAATGTCGTTCAATCCCGGGGAAAATTTTCAACTTCGTCCCCGGCAACGACGCCAAAAATGTTAGCGTCAGAAGTCACTCTTGGATTGCTTGAAGGAGCAGAGCCCGACGCCCATCAGTTTTGTGTCACGATTTGTTTAATGGGGTGATTGAATGGATACAGACTCAAGAAGATATAGCTTTAACTCAAGAAACCGGGCCTGGTATGTAGACAGCAAGGGAGGTCTTGATCCAACTTCTTTCAGTAAATGATTAAAGGGTGGTAGATGGAAGAATTGTGAGAAGGGTGGGCAAGACTGCCTCGGGTGACAGGCCTTTGGAAGCTTAAGGATGAAAAACTCAGAATCCAAGATCCTCTTGGTCCAGAGCCTTAAGGAGCTGAAAGGTGACTCGACTGGATCCTCCAATTCTGAGTCGTTCAATGCTAAGAAAATCACAGGAACCGATTAGAAACAATGCAACTGTTACAGTGATCCAACCTACATCATCCTATAACAACTACAACTCAACTGGATCCTCCAATTCCCAGTTGTTCTAACACATTAAACAAAGAGATGGGAAAGATGTTGACATCCATAAAGTAAGAAGTCTCCAATACTTTATACATTAACCAGAGCAACCAGTGCTTCATCAAAACTTTACAATCGGGAGCCTAGCTCAACCATCGATAGATTACAAAATACAAAGACTGAGTTTATATACTCGGAGAAAATCGCCTAACATCGGTGTGATCAGTCATCCAAGGCTTGGTGTCCCTTCAGCCAAATTTTGATGGGTATTCTTTGTCAGACACCACCTTAACTGTGCGTGGCTCTTGCAAGGGGAGGAGCTGAGCCATTAAGTGTTGAGCTAGCGTGTGCAGACCTCCTCCGGCTAGTCGAGAACTCGGCATGGTTTCTTTGGAAAAATGGGTACACGGGACCCTCTCGAGCAGACCGCTTGCCAGACCCTCCATACCTCACACTTAATGAATGAGGAGAGGTTTCAACCACCCCTTCTTGCCTTCATTTACTCCAAGTGAAGGCCAGGATCGAGGTCGGATCCGATGGCACCTGGGGATCGTGATGGGCCTCTCTGTGACTGAAACCCGACACCTTTGGCCCCTTTTGCACAGCCCCTTTATTTTTCGGTGATCACGAGTTGTGACCCTATGTTTACTGTTAAAGGTGCTTTCAGCATTCGTGAATAGGAAGGATTTAATCCTTGCTTATCAGAATTGCAATGAGCGAAACGCCGAGATGGCTTAATTGGGCGCCACGCATCCCCTTAGATCTAACGGCCCTGAACTCACTTGGTGATACTGTGAGCCTGGGTCCTGGACACTCCCGACACCTCACGCATCGGAAATATGATGGAACTCCTCCTTATGCCTCGAAATCACGATGGGCGAAACGGCGAGGAGCCTAATCGCGTGCCAGCTATCCCCTGTGAATAGAGGACTGAGATTTCTCCGTGATACTGCGGGCCCAACTTTGAGCGCTTTCGTAGCTTCGGGGTTTCGAGATGTAGAATGACATGGAACTCTCACCCTTCGAACTCCCAAATGCCGAAATGATGACTTGGCTAGATCTCGCGCCACGCGTCCTTTGGGATGGACGACTGCCATCCATTCCTGCACATAATATGGGCACTATCTATTGCGATAATCTCAGTGCAACTCCTCTAACCGTGATTTCCCGTCATCCGTCGATCTACTCTTATGGATGAATCTGGACCATCGATCATATAATTTCACCCACTTACTCGCTTGGAAGTTTGAAACGAGATTTTTCCGTGTTGCGCTCGGGCGCTTCTCATGCAACTTGCAGACTTGAATACTCTTGTGCCCCGGACAAGAAATGTTACTAACAGAGATTACGAGAAGAGGATGAAGAAGGAGGAGAGGAAAAAGGAAGCACATGCAGATGATTATGCTTCGGTAAACCAAGGGGTTGGAGGAGATCCTCCTGAGCCTCCGTCTTCACCTTCAAGTTCTAGTTCTTGCTCTGAGAATTCTCATCACTCTCAACATTCTAACCATAAAGCCTCTCTTAAGAAACCATTGTTAAAGCTTGATGTAAAGTTTTCTTTACCTATGTTTAATGGAGATGCTAATCCTGAAAAGTTAGACAATTGGATCCGACAGGTTGAAGTATATTGTCGTGTTCAGCATATTGATGAAGAGGAAGTTAAAATGCAACTGGCTTCTTTTCGGTTGGAAGGAACCGCCTTTGTATGGTGGGAGAGAAAGCTATAGGACAAAAGTAAGTGTGGTAAGCTTCTTTCCTCATGGTTGGATTTTAAAACAGAGATAAGGAAGTAGTTATATCCATTAGGGTATTTACAAAAAGCAATGATGGAATGGAAAACGTTGAGACAGAGTAAAGGTCAGAACGTACAAAGTTTCACAGGGGAATTTAGGAAGACATCTTTAGCATTGAATATTCCTTTGGATTCTTATGAAACTTTAATGAAGTATATTGGTGCACTTCATAGTTTTATTCGTCATACTTTGCTCTTGTTTAACCCCACTAGTCTTGACGAAGTTTGTGTGCAAGCTACTCACCTTGAGAACAGGGGAAAACATGTTCAAGAAGATCCCATGAAGAAACCTTCCAATTTCCTACAAAAGACTTTCAAGAAGTTCAAAAGGAAGGGAAATAAGACCGCTATAGTAACGAGAGAAGGAGAAAAACCATCTTGCACTCATTGCAAGAGGAGCAATCACAATGAAGAAAATTGTTGGAAACTACATCCGAAAAATAAACCGAAACAATTCAGTAGAAAGGGGAAGACAAAGATTGTTGCTACAGTGCAGCAAGATCTTGGTTCCAAATCAGGAGATGGAGGAAAGATCACAGCAGCTGGAGTACAAGGTAAATAATCTCTTCATGCTAGTTCAAGTTTCAGTGATGAATTCATATTGATGAACGAAACAGGAATGAGTTATTTCATATATGAGTTGTATCTAAAGATACTAAGATAGATACATTATTTGATCTGGGTTCCCAAGTAAACTTAATATCTGAAGCACTTGTCAAGAAGATGGGTTTTATAACGAAACCACATCCAAAGCCTTACCCTCTTGGTTGGGTATGTGACAAAGAAAAACTTAATGTCACCAAACAATGTAGGGTTAGATTTGTTATTGCTTCAAAGTTGATTGATGAAGTAGATTTGGATGTTGTACCGCTTGATATATGTGGCATAGTGTTGGGAAGTCCTTATCTTTATGATAGAAAAGCAGTCTTCTTTCATCATGAGAACAAATACCACCTTACTAAAGGGGGAGTGGAATATATTGTTAGAGCTCACAGCATGAGGGTGAATACAACGCTTGTTAGTGCAGGACAAATGAAAAGACTCATAACCACTAATAAGAGATATGTACTCATGGTCGTCAAAGAGAAAGATGTCGGGACATCAGATGCTTTCTAAGGGTGTGATTCATCTCATAAAAAGGAATTAACAGATATTGTTTCTAAGTATGATGATATTTTTCAGGAACTAGATGGATTACCTCCTAACAGGGAAATCCAACATGAGATACATCTGTAGCAGGATTCTCCTTTGCCTAATGTGGGCATGTATAGGATGTCAGTTGTGGAGACGACAGAGATAAAGAAGAAGGTACAGGGCTTATTGGATCAAGGGGTCATCAGGCCTAGTCCATCTCCTTGTGGTTCTCCGATCGTGATGGTGCCAAAGAAAGATGGCACATGGAGAATGTGTGTTGATTACCAAGCCTTAAATAAAATCACGGTGAAAAATTGATACCCTCTTCCTCACATAGATGATTTACTTGATCAGTTAAAGAATGTTGTTTATTTCACTAAGTTGGATTTGCGCAGTGGATATCATCAAATCAGGGTTGCAGAACATGATGCATGGAAGACTGCCTTTAAAAAAAAAAGGGATTGTTTGAGTGGTTAGTTATGTCATTTGGGCTTTGTAATGCTCTGGCAACTTTCATGCGTGTGATGAATGATGTATTCAGGCCTTTCCTGAATGACTTTGTGATTGTATATTTAGATGACATTCTTGTTTTTAGTGGGACTTGGGATGAACATGTCAGGCATGTAAATAAAGTATTGGATACTTTGCAGAGGGAAAGGCTGTATGTGAAAATGTCTAAATGTGAATTTCGCAAGACTGCACTTGTATACTTAGGTCACATCGTGGGAGGAGGACAATTGAAGATTGATCCTTCCAAAATTGAAGTGATTGTGAAATGGCCTGAGCCAAAGAGTGTAACCGAGATTCGAAGCTTCTTGGGTGCAGTCCAATATTGGAGAAGATTCATTCCCAACTTCTCTTTTATGCAACCCCTTTGCATGCCTTAACTAGTGTGAAGAACACTTTTCAGTGGGAAGGAAAGCAACAAAAATCTTTCAACATTTTGAAGGAGAAGATCAGTACTGCACCAGTATTAGCACTGCCGAATCTTCAACAGCCATTCGAGATAGAGACAGATGCCAGGCGATATGCCATGGGTGTGGTATTGATGCAATATCGTAAGCCTATATGTTATCACTCTGAGACTTTTAACCAAGCTATTGTTAACTATCCTACATATGATAAAGAGTTGTATGAATTAGTTCAAAGCGTAAAGAAATGGAAGCATTACTTGTTAGGGAAGGAAACCATCATACATACGGATCACCAGCCCTTACAGTATCTTCAGGAATAGACCAAATTGCAGCAATCTCGACACTACAGATGGATAGGTTTTCTACAACAATTTCATTTGGTAATCAAGTACAAGAGGGGTACAAGTAACAAGGTAGCCAATATGCTTATACCTCCTATTTCTGCTTCTATTATTTTGAAGAATACTTCTTTATCTCATGATAGCTATGTAGAACAATATGCCATCGATGAATATTTTAAAGAAGTATATGAGAAGCTAACCCATGGTGCACAGGTAGAGAACTATTGTCTGCAGGAAAAGTTACTCTATCATCTTGGGAAGCTATGTATTCCTACAAGTGAACAAGTCCATGTAAACGAGAAGCTCATACTTCTCTTGTATTGGGGCATTTTGGGGTAGGAAAAACTATGGCTCATTTGCAGAGGTTTTGTTATTGGCCTCAAATGAAAGCAATTGTAAGTAAATATGTAAAGGGGTGTGTGATGTGTTCTACTTGTAATCCCACTAATAGAAAATTGGGGCTATACTCACCACTTCTTGTTCCATCCCATCCATGGGAAAGAATTTCCATGGATTTTGTAGGGGGTTTACCAATGACCAGAGGGGGTCATGATTATTTGTATGTCACAGTGGATAGGTTCAGAAAGATGTGTATCTTGATGCCATGTAAAAAGAAGATCACAATTGAGAAGACTGCTAATATTTTTTTTTCAGCATGTTTGGGTTCACTTTGGATTACCCACGTTCATTGTCTCAGATTGAGATACTCGATTCCTTGGGGATTTTTGGACTAGCTTGTGGAGGAGGATGGACACCAAATTGAAGAGGAGCACTGCTTTTCATCCACAGACTAGCGGACAGACAGAGGTGGTAAATAGAACAGTGGTACTTTTGCTTCGAGGCTACTGCAGCAAGAATCCTAAGTTATGGGATGAATAGATACCTTATGTACAACATGCTTATAATCGATCTTTACATTCATCCACTCAGAGTTCACCTTTTGAGACGTGTTATGGGTACCTACCAAAGGTTCCTATGGACTTGATGTATGGGAGAGATGTCGATGTGAATAAATAACGCACAGAGGACAGAGCCCGCAAGTTCATCCAGAAGATTCAACAAATACACCAGGCAGTCAAGGAACAGTTGGAGAAGAGTCAAGCACAGTATAAAGCTCGGCATGACAAGCACAGGGTTGATCATCAGTTCCAGGTTGGAGACCGGGTATGGATTCATATCAGCAAGGAACGATTGAAGGGTGAAGGCAAGAAACTCAAGCCCATCCGATATGGACCCTTCACTATTTTGGAGAAAAGCGGCACTAATGCTTTTCATTTAGATCTTCCACCTTATATGCAGATATACTCAGTTGTGAACGTAGAGAACTTGAAACTTTTTGAACCTCCCATGATCATGGATCAGGATGAGGAAGTTACAATACCATCAGTTGATGAGTTTTCACCTAAGTACTTGGATGAGTTAAAGGAAGATATCACATTGGACAGAAGGATGAGGACTTCACACAGAGGTGATGTTGATTATCTTCGAGTAGGCTTAAAGGGCACACATCCAAGCAAGGCAAAGTGGATTGAGAAAAATAAGGTGAGGGAACTCTTCCCTCAATTACCAATTGATTGATGAAAGCTTTTGGTGGTCCAAAAATCTCTCAGTGGGAAGGCGTGATCCAAAATGGATTCAAAGAAGGTTAAGACAACTCAGAATGCACAGAAGCAAATCAGAACGTTCAGAATGGCTCCAGGAAACAACAAAAGGGAAAAAAATCAAAGTTCCTAAAACTCAGTGAAAATGGAATAATCACAAAGAGCGCATCACAAAATTTCTAACGGCGCAAACGGCTCGTCCAACGGAGTTACAAATCAAAAGATATAAGCAGTCAAAGTTCAATCAAACTTGGTCAAATAGGCAAAAGTCAAAGTGACACGTGGCACCGCTGCAAGGGTGACACGTGGCACAGATGATTTGGAAATATGATGTGGCATGGCAGACACATGGGCATTTTCAGTGATGACACATGTCAACTTCATTGGCAAATCATATTGTGACAAGTGGAACTTTTGGTGGACCAGTTATATGGTACCACGTGGCCCAGACATGGGCTGCCACGTGGTACCCCTCCCATGGCTGGAATGTGCAAAAGATTATTCGACTCCCCAAGAGTCTACCTTGTGACCTCCAACAGCCCAAAGGCCCCACACTCACGTGCTAACCACTACACCAAGAGATGTTCCTTATTTGTAATGTGGGGAAATATTTATTTAAGTTTTAAGAATGTTTCGAATGGGGAAGGAAAGGGCTCAGTCTTCAGCCCAGCCCTTGGTCCCATACCACACCATGCGACCATCTGCCATATGATATTCTGCATGTCCTCCATTATAGCCGCCTCCATACATAATTTTTCCACTATATTTATCCATCTTCCATGCAATAGACACACGCCTACCAAATATAGCATATTCCCTACTATATTTAGAACTATTCTGCCATTTAACTGCCCGCCAAAACCTTCGCCAGTTTTAGCAAGCGCGCCAAAAAAAATTTGTAACACATGTGTAAAATATAGACTCTGTGGGATTTGACCCTGGAACCTCCCAATAGCCTATGCCTTAAATTAGCCTCCATAACCAATGCGCCTAACTTCTTCATTAATGCTAACTGCCCACCAAAATTGTATAAGAAGGGCTTTTTGCCAGTGCATTCGAGGGGGACAAGAGCATAGAGAAGGGGCAGGCTGAGCACATCTATATAGTATGGATTTGGTCGCATTTTTCAATATTTTGGCATGGATTTCGAGATCTGTTAGTCATTAATTGCAGGAGCAGTGGCATGAAAACCGAGGCAGGGGTGTCATGGGGGCCTGAAAGTGTCCGACTCCGATTGAGGCATGGAGATAGTAATTTTTAGGTAAAATGATGCCACGAACGCAGTGGTGGTGTTGGTTTTCTGATATGAGCAAATATTTTGTGGATTAACTCCAGAATGAGGTATATTTATGTATTTTTCCCAATTCTTTTGTGGAGTTAATAAAAAGACCTACCCATTTGAGTGTAGGACCCGGAGACGTAGTCCACCGGGGACGAACTCCGTTATCAAGTTCTTTGTGTTCATATTGCATGATTGTGTCTCTTTCATTTTGAGCTTTTCCTTCTTTATGGTGTATTTTTGTTTATGCTCATTTTATGCAATTCTTTAATAAGTCACCTGACGAAAAGATCTCGGATCACTAGCAAAAACAGAGTATACAATTTCTGGAAATATTCCTCTCAAATATTCACCCATATCTACCAAATATTAAAAGATGTTGGAAAAATGAGAGAGGTTTTTGAAGAGGATCTATTTCTTGTGAAAAAACTCTCTCACTTTCCAAAAATACATTTCCATATCATCGGAATATATGTCCAAAAAATATGACTAAAACAGGAAAACACAAATTTCCAAAATTTAGTCATATTCCTACAATCTAGGATTTGATCCCTAGAATGTTTCCATTGAGGAAACGAAGTGCCACTTGCATGATTTGATGGGGTATGATCTTATATGTGGCCAAATTGACCCAAAATTTTTATTTCCAAGTCGAATTTTTACCTTTTGACCAAAATTTGCGAAAACTGCCACGTACAACAAGTTGGTAGCGCATTACACTGCAAAAATAGGCTTTGCGCTACCAACTCTTCTGAATTTGCAATTTGATTCTTTCGGGTAAATCCAATGATTTGAAATGGTTATTAAGGTTGTAAAATTATTATCCAATGTATTATAATCCATATTGTAGTTGCTCCAACTGAATAAACCATCCTCCAAGCCATTTTGATGAAGTAAACATAATCCCTAATGAAATTAGGATTTTTGCCAAGTGAGCATTGCCTTGTTTTCAACTAATGAATTCCTTGATACTTTGTTCTGATTTGAATTCTAAATGATGTATCATATGTATGTCATCATGGCTGATGTTTTTGTGTCCCTAAACACTCTCAAAACATAAATTCATTCATTAGCAAAATTTATGAAAAATTGGATGAATGTTAGATCACCAAAACTTATCCTTGTTACAATATTCTGAAATTGACATGGTGTATTTGCATGGAATTGAACATAAAGCCTTATAATAATTCATTCCCTTCATTTTCACTTCAATAGGCACCGTCAAAAAAGATGAAACATAGATACTATGTTTTCTCCTTATGTGAAATTTAGGTTTGTGGCTAAGTATGAAACTTCAAATGCTTGAAGGAAGCATAAAATGTTTCTAGAACAGCTGCACACGAATCTGATACTCTTGATTTTGAAAAAGAAACTTTGAAAACACTTCCACTATGGCCATATCCATCCCTGACTTGCTTTGATCAATCACCTAGTTGTAGAAAAACATAGTATGAAATGAGTGTAGATTTCTACACATTGAGAACTTGGTATAATCTTATATGTTGTGCATACTCCTGCAGGTGATATAAACTTTTGTCTTCATAAGGAATTCTTAATAACATGTCATGTTCTCTACTAGAACCAAATGCATCACATTTAATGGGAAACAAGACAAAAATACCCTTGTTATGTAATCCGAGAGCAAAATTCCGAAAATAGAAAGTCATAAAACAATATATACTTCCTCCTTCTGTGTAAGATTGATATTTCAACAGATCAAAATGTATGTCATTGGAGCCATTAGGTATTCAGTAACCTACAACAAATCACTTAGTTTTTTGCAACGCGACAAATGGAGAAAATGTGACTTGCGCTACAAACTAGTGTTGAGTTGTCAGTGCAAAGGTTATAAAAAATACTGTATACGCTACAGACTTGTGAAGTGGTAAAATTTGATTAGAAATGTTCTCATAATAACTAAAAATGGTAAATGAGGGATTATTAAGACCAATAATGACTCTTCTTGGATGTAGGACCCACTCTCTAGGCTTAAGATAACTCAAACTAAGACACTTTACAATATGAGAATATTGGCTAAGTGAAATTGAAGACTACTAGTCATCCTTCCAATACAACTGACATGAAAAAACTTTGGTGAAAAGATTGACTTGAGAGGTTGATTTTCTAGGAGCTAACATTTGGCTCCAACTGGGATGGAAACTTCCCTGTGAGGTTTCCAAGAACCTAGTAGTTCCAGTCACCTTTTCCATTGGGCTATGGAGTCATCGGGCCTGTGCAACCAATCCTCTGCAAACCTTCAATATTTTATATTCACTTTTGTCAGACCATGATACACTGAAAACAACTCTGGATATTTATTGAAAACTGAAAACCAATGCTCAACTATTGAGCTTATTCATGTACACTCCTACTCTAATCAACTGTACTGCTTGTTGATCAAGTGAAATCATGATTCCAATGAATCCATACAAGTAAACTCATGACTGAAAGGATTCTTTTTATGCCATTGATTAGAAGATAATAATAAAATCATAATAATGACCATAAAAACTCTTTCAGGAGATCATACTCACTAACAAATGTAAGTGATATGATAAAATTTGAAAACTTAAGAGAGTCTGAGAGATAAGACTCAAGTAAGGCTTCCATTGGATCTTCAAAACTATGATCACCATCATACAGATTCAAAATCATTGACTGCTCATGTATGTCTTCCTCTTTTTTATATCCCTGTGACTCAGATCCATCACTATAATGTGCTAGCCCATCACAATTGACAATTTCTGAGAGAAAAGAAGAGATATGTTCATGATCTTCTACATCACTGTCTCCATAATGATCAAATGAAGGATGAATCTTAAAAGATATATCATGACATAACTATTGATTACTCTCCCCAACAATAATCTCTTTAAAAGATGTATCAAAACTAAGGAGATTTTCATTGTAATTTTGAACAACAGACTCATAACTATCATAAACCATAGTATAATTACATTGTTGATTTTCTTCTTGCTGAAAAATAGAATTAGATGACATTCCATTAGTCAACAAGGCTTCATAAACTTTAAAATATTCCTCATCATCACTATATTTTTCAAATATGGGAACATCTGGATAAAATCCTAATGGAAGAGATGAAGATTTCTGCATATAATCATCAACAATATGATTTTGAAACATATTTGAAACAACAACTCCTTGTTCCTCATCATAATCATCCTTCTCATCTAGATTTGAATCAACAGGTTCATAAGAAGCAATATCTAAAACATCCTCAGCTATGTAATCATCGATATTAATATCAATTATATATTGAAGATATTCTTATTGGGAATTATCAATAGAAATATTTTCATCCTCATCTGTATCTTCATTCATATATTCACTTTCATCCTCACTACTAGAAGAAACAACATGTTGAATATCTGAATGAAACTCCTCACAACAATTTTTAAATAATGACTCATCTAAAAATTACTTTTTGCAATACTCATTGACTACTCTGTGGAAATCCTTCAAGGATTAAATGTTGGAAGGAGGTAAAGAGAAATACCACTTACGTGTATCACCCTCCAACGAATAGAAAAACATATTCATGAGCACATCTTCATCATGTATATTTAACTGAGCCAAAAATTGATGAAATTTGATGAGGTGATCTGAAGGATTATCCTCTTCCCTTTCTCTAAACGGAGGAAGGTAGTCTCCCCAAATATCCATAAGAGGTACTGGATGTGGGAAACTAGGGACTATAGAAAAGTTAAGAGGTGCAAACCTCCTAGCCAAAAGAGCAGCAAATGCCTTTGACATTTGGATATTGTGGAGTCGCCATTGAATTCATCGGAGTCGCCGGATAGAATATTACAACCAATATGATGCCCAACCTTTATCTATCATCAAAATATAGAACTATGCCGTCTCCCATGGAAGCTTTCTTCACACTCCTCTCCCCAGAAATGACGCAAATTTGTTATCACTCCAAGAGTTACTCAAGGTTTTAGGTTGAGTAAGATTGGTAACTTAATAGATTGTTTAATGGAATATGTAAAATTGGATCAAAAATGGATAAATCACTCACTCACTCACTCAATATACATTGAAAATATCCAGGAAAGATAAGGCTCTCAAAGGTATTGATCATAAGGGTTTTTAAACTCAGATGGATGGAGAACACTCACTATACCAACAAGATCGTGTATATTAAAAACATAAATGAAAGGTTGATTATAACAAGGAAGGATACTTATAATCTTAGTTTACCAATGCAAAGATAAGATGACAACTATCAGTCATTGAGTAAACAAATAAATGAACATGAAATTCAATCATAAGTACAGGAAGAGATGAATGAACAGAGGTTTAAACAATAACAGTGAAAGAAGCTTATTTTTCCAGTATATATTATCAAAAGTCTTTACAATAAAAGAGTCTAGGAAGCTCTCCAAAATCCCACCTCCAACTCCTCCCTTTGATCCTCTTTATATGTATATTACATGCTCATATAGATCCAAAATATATGAATCTCATAACCTCTTCACCTATCTTTGGTTTGTTGAAGATATCCAACTCAAATCCAAATTTGTGAGGTGGCTAGCAAAAACAAAGTATACAATTTCTGGAAATATTTCTCTCAAAGGTTCATCCATATCTACCAAATCCTAACAGATGTTGGAAAAATGAGAGATTTTTTTGAAGAGGAGATTGTTCTTGTGAAAAAACTCTCTCACTTTCCAAAAATGCATTTTCAGCTCATCGGAATCTATCTCCAAAAAAGATGACTAAAACAGGAAAACACAGATTTCCAAAATCTAGTCATATTCCTACAATCTAGGATTTGATCCCTAGAACATTTCCATTGAGGAAACAAAGTGCCACCTGCATGATTTGATGGGGGATCATCTTATCTGTGGCCACCTTGACCCAAAAAATTTCTTTCCAAGTCGAATTTTTACCTTTTGACCAAAATTTGTGAAAATTGCCACGTACAACAAGTTGGTAGTGCATTACACTGCAAAAACAGGCTTTGCGCTACCAACTCTTTGGAATTTTCAATTTGATTCTTTCGAGTAAATCCAATGCTTTGGAATGGTTCTAAAGGTTGTAAAATTATTATACAATGTATTATAATCCATAATGTAGCTTCTCCAACTGAATAAACCATCCTCCATGCCATTTTGATGAAGTAAACATAATCCCTAATGAAACTAGGATTTTTGCCAAATGAGCAATGTCTTGTTTTCAACTAATGAATTCATTGATACTTTGTGCTGATATGCATTCTAAATGATGTATCAAATGTATGTAATCGTGGCTAATGTTGTTGTGTCCCTACACACTCTCAAAACATAAATTCATTCATTAGCAAAATTTATGAAATTTTGGATGAATGTTAAATCACCAAAACTTATCCTTGTTACAATATTCTGAAATTGACATGGTGTATTTGCATTTCCTTGAACATCAAGCCTTCTGATAAGGCATTCCCTTCCTTGTCACTTCAATAGGAACTGTCAAAAAAGATGAAACATAGATACTTTGTTTTCTCCTTATGTGAAATTTAGGTTTGTGGCTAAGTATGAAACTTCAAATGCTTGAAAGAAGCATAAAATGTTTCTAGAACAACTACACAAGAGTTTGGTACTCTTGATTTTGAAAAAGAAACTCTGAAAACACTTCCACTATGGCCATATCCACCCCTAACTTGCTTTTATCAATCACCTAGTTGTAGCAAAACATAGTATGAAATGAGTGTAGATTTCTACACATTGAGAACTTGGTAAAATCTTATATGTTGTACATACTCCTGCAGGTGATCTAAACTTTTTTATTCATAAGGACTTCTTAATAATATGCCTTGTTCTCTACTAGAACCAAATGCATCACATTTAATGGGCAAGAAGACAAAAATACCCTTGTTCTGCAATCTGAGAGCAAAATTTTGAAAATAGAAAGTCATAAAACAATATGTACTTCCTCCTTCTGTGTAATATTGATATTTCAACAGATCAAAGCATATGTCTTTGGATCCATTAGGTATTCAATAACCTACAACAAATCACTTAGTTTTTTGCAGCGCGGAAAATGGAGAAAATGTGACTTGCGGTACAAAATAGTGTTGAGTTGTCAACACAATGGTTATAAAAAACATTGTCTGCACTACAAACTTGTGAAGTGGGAAAATTTTATTAGACATGGTCTCATAATAACTAACAATGATAAATGAGGGATTATTAAGACCAATAATGACTCTTCTTGGATGTAGGACCCACTCTCTAGGCTTAAGATAACTCAAACTAAGACACTTTTCAATATGATAATATTGACTAAGTGAACCTTGAAGACTACTAGTCACCCTTCCAATACAATTGACATGACCAAACTTTGGTGAAAAGACTGACTTGAGAGGCTGATTTTCTAGGAGCTAACAGAAGCAAGTGGGTCGGATCGTGGAAGAATATGGAGACATCTTCGCCTCACCTACAGGGATACCGCCACACTACCAAGTCAAGCATCCAATTGATCTAACCCCCAATGCACCTCTACCTAATGGACCAGTCTATCGGTGTTCGCTAATGGAGAATGACAAAATCAAGATTCAGATCCAAGAGATTCTTCAAAACGGTCAAGATCCAACTCCTCCCCTTGCAGAATCCTGATTTTACTGGTGCAGAAAAAATACGAGACTTGGAAACTTTGCATTGATTACATATCCTTAAACAAAACCATAGTCAGGAACCACTGCCCCATTCCCAAGATTGATGACCTTCTCGACCAACTCAAGGGGGGAAATTTCTTCAGCAATATTGACCTGAAGTCTAGCTACCACCAGGTTCCCATCGAACCAACTAATGTTTGGAAGACAACCTTCAAGTCTAAAGAAGGTCTCTATGAATGGTTAGTCATGCCCTTTGGCTTAACAAAAGCACCAACCACTTTCATGAGGTTGATGGATGATGTATTGAGACCCTTCACCAACTCCTTTGTGGTAGTATATTTGGAGGAAATCCTCATCTTCAACAGAACATGGGAGGAGCACATGTGGCATATTCAACAGGTTTTGAGCACTCTGCAGTAGTACAAGCTTTATGCCAACTTAGAAAAATGCTCTTTTGGCATGAACATGGTCCAATATATGGGATACATTGTTGATGAGCATGGGGTACATGTTGATCCAGCTAATATCCAAGTCATCTGTGACTGGCCAGCCCCAACCACAGTGACCGAGCTTTGGAGCTTCTTGGGACTAGTCAATTTCTACCAAAGGTTCCTATTGGGATTCTCCCATATTGCATGGGCCCTCAGCCAAGAAAATGTATATTTTAACCTTGTACAATATTTACTGCAAATAGATTTTTAGTAAAAGAACAAAAAAGATAAAATGGAAAATACAAACATTACACAGAGATCTTTCCCCTGGAAATCCAAACCGGGAAAACCAACATATTCTATATTCATTCATAGTGATATATTGTTTACAATACAATATACATATAGGATCCAATGACATCCAAAACCCTAACCCAATAACCTAGATTAGTCAAAAACCCTAATTCCTTAACCATAAATAGAAATCCATCGGCAAAGAAACCATGTGCCGAAAAACCACCTAAATATGTGACACGTTTCCCGAGGAAGAAAAAAATTTCTCGGGGGCGCTACCGCGAACCCCCGCATGGGGGGAATTCGTGCCTAGCACAACGCACAGACACTAATACTCATGAAAAGAATATAACACCTACCCAAAATTCTCCCATTTTTTTTTTCTATGCATACAGGGGGTTACATGGTTACATAGTCAACAATCCATAGCAACAATGCCCATGGATCCTCTACACCAAGAGAACTTCTCAGTGCTCACGGATTTTTTTAATGAATCTGAAACATTCTTCAAAGTCTCCACCTTCATCAACAATACTTTATTTTCTTCAATCATGTCTCTCACAAAGTAATATTGAATATCAATACGCTTTGTCTTTGAATGATGAGTCGGGTTCTTTGCCAGAAAAATTGCACTTTGACTGTCACAATCTATCCTTACAACTTGTTGTACCAACCCAATCCTTGAACAAAATATTTGTAACCATACTGATTCCTTACTTGCATGAGTGGCTTCCATGTATTCAGCTTATGTATTTGAAAGTGCCACTACAGCCTTTCTTTTACTCATCCAACTTATTGCTCCTCCAAACATGTTAAACACATACCCACTTGTAGATCTCCTATGATCTAGATCTCCAGCCCAGTCTGCATCCATAAAGCCATGTATATCCACCACTCTATCCAATCTCGGTCTTCCTTGGTAGCACAATCCAGCAGTGCCATGCAAATACCTAAAAACCCTTTTTACTATTGTCCAATGCTCCTTCCCTGGTTTTGACATATACCTACTCAAAACTCCCACTGCATGTGCAATGTCTAGTCTAGTACAGACCATTTCATACATCAAACTGCCAACTGCACTCACATATGGAACATGAGACATGTCCTCCTCCTCTTCCTATGTCTTGGGACACTGATCTGTAGATACCTTTACACCAACATGAATAGGAACCTTGACCAGTTTACATTCCTGCATATTAAACCTCGACAATATTGTCTCGACATATTTTCTATGATTTAACCAGAGTTTCCTCTTTTTCCGATCTCTTTTAATTTCCATGCCCAAAATGAAATTTGAAGCACCGAGATCCTTCATGTCAAATTTAAAGGACAACTGAGTTTTCACATCCTAGATAATCTCCTTGTTGTTTCCTATCAGCAACATGTCATCCACATACAAGACCAAATAAATCAAATGATCACCAATTAATTTAAAATACACACAGTGATCCTCTTTGCTCCTTGTGAAGCCAAGTCCCGGCATATAATTATCAAATTTTTGATACCACATCCTTGGTGATTGTTTTAAACCATACAGGTACTTTTTAAGCTTGCATACCAACTCCTTCTTTCCCTTCACAGCATAACCTTCGGGTTGCTTCATATAGATTTCTTCTTCCAGATCCCCATGTAGGAATGTTGTCTTCACATCCATTTGTTCTACTTCAAAATCAAATGCAGCAGCAACAGATAACATAAATCTTATAGACGTTAACTTGGCAACAGGAGAAAAAATCTCACTAAAATCAGCTCCCTCAACCTGGGAATAACCCTTTGCTACTAACCGAGCTTTGTATTTCTCCACTTTTCCCTCTACATTCATCTTCTTTTTAAATACCCATTTGTTTCCAATGGGAATTCTTCCAGTCGGCAACTCCACTAGATCCCAAGCCTCACTCTTATCCAAAGATTCATTTTCTTCGCCCATGGCCCTTTTCTAGAGATTTCCATCCTCTGAATCCACTGCCTCCCTGATAGTTCTAGGATCATTGTTGACCCTTGGTTATGTAAGGTTGCGAAGATTAATGAAAGAAGTGTGAAGTACGAACTGCACAGAAAGCACATAGAATGAGATTGGGTCAAAGTGGTTAAAGAAGCAGAAAAGAAGGAGTGAAGTAAGAGAAAGAGAGTTGTTGAACAAGAAGACCGAGGAAGATAGATCAGGAAGGAAGATGGATCGTGGACAACTCAGCAAGCAGAAAAATCCATCAACGAGTGCTTGGAGCACCTTGTGGGAAAGAAGGAAAGATAGGCTGGTGAAGCCATGAAAACACGGGTCAAGTTGACCTAGGTTTTAGACACCTAGGGTTTTGGAATTTTAGGGTTTTGACACCTAGGTTTCGGCCTAAGGTTGTCCAAGAGTCATTGTGATGTATAAATAAAGGTCAAGAGGACCTAGGTTGGGTTAGAGAAGGTAATGAGCGATTATTGTTGTTGAAAGAGAGTCTGTGTTGTAAGATCTTTAGTTGGGTGTGAAGATCAACCCTACAGTTGGGTGGACAGAGAGGGGAGAGAAAGGGAGAGAGAAGGAGAGAGATATGCAAGCTAAGAGCACAGATAGAACTATATTTTTTCCTATAATATCAAGAAACACAGTTATGTGGATGTAGCCCTAGGGAGAGGGTGAACCACGTATATCTTGTTGTTCTATGGGATTGATGTTGTGTTATTTTGCCTTCTAATTACTCTGTTATTACATCATTGTTTCATATCTAAGATATAACTGTGTGAAGTAGGTTTGATTTGGTAAATGATACCTAGATGTTATGTTGTTGTTGTTTTGGACCCACTTTGCATTTCCTTTGGTTGTAGACACCTGTGTCCTGCAACCCCCTATTGCTACTTTGGGTGAGACTGCATCGGCTTCACAGGTGTTTCTGAAAGGGCCAATAGTTAGGGCTTGTTGGTGTGTTGTTAGAGTTGAACCCTGGGTCTGCCCTTGTGCCAACAAATGGTTCCGTTGTCGAGACCAGGATATTCTTGAGGCAATGTCAAGGTGGTTTCCATCGAAGACAGAGATTCAGAAGTGGATAGAAGAACAAGAAAGGGACTTCGCAGAAGCTCAGAACAAGAACCCTAATCTTAGTACAGAGTATTGGTTGGGAAGGTATATATTTACTGATATACACAAGATCTTCTTTGGGGAAATCCATCAGGAGCGATACGACTGGCTATCCGGATTAGAAGATACCCATTTTGAAATCAGACTCGGACCACTTGTGGTTTGGACGTCGACGCTTATCAAGAAGGTCAAGAGAGTTGATAACGTCGTTTCAAGAGCAGTCGATCACTGGTTTGATAGTACCATTGGAGGGTACATTACTGAGTTTTCTATTGACAGAGTAGAATCATATAGCCAAGAAGAGAGATATTTATTTAAGGGACCTGGAGGAAAATGTTATTGGATCAAGATGTTATTGCATGAGAAGAACATATTGAAGATACAATAATCGGTTGGACTAAATAGATAATGTTCAAGAACTCGGACAGCAACAATGACACAGAGGTTGGACACACACACAGTGGGAGATCATTTAGAGAACTTCCTCTAGTGAACCTGTTTGAGTAGGGTCACAAGCCACTGGCACAAGACGAAGGGTTCTACAGTGGGGAAGAAGAAGATTTGGTGAACGAGGAACATTTAGAGTCTGCTAGAGCAGAAGAAGGGAATATTGAAGAACCTCGCTGAGAAGGGTCAGAAACTTCAGAAACTGCGTAGACTATTGAAGTAAGTACTATTACACCTTCTGTTGTTTTAGCAGCATTAAGTAACCAAAGTAACCTAAGTTATCAGAGCATTGGTACAAGTGGTTCAGTGCATACTCAGTCAAGAACCCTAGGAAGGTCTATGGTAGATGAGATGAGGTTAACCACCTTTAGGGGAGATGGATCTGAAGATCCTGATCAGAATTGGTTCTTATTAGAAGCTGTATGGACTATTAAGAATGTCATTGGTGAAGCTGTTAAGAGAGCTCAGTTTAGTACTACCCTGAGAGACCGTGCATTGAGCTAG
This sequence comes from Picea mariana, assembly GCA_032191745.1. NCBI lineage: Eukaryota > Viridiplantae > Streptophyta > Pinopsida > Pinales > Pinaceae > Picea > Picea mariana. The sequence continues at coordinate 115,974 of JASDQU010242807.1, forward strand.
TAAATGAAATTTGTCCAAGGAGTTGTACAACCTAAACCACTAAATGGCATTAATGCTACGTTGATTTCTGAATTCAAGAAACCCAAGTTGGATTTGCAGTGCATTACAGAGATGGAAGAAATCAAGCAGAGAGTAGTTGAACCTGTTTAGGAGTTTGATCAAAGTTTTAAGACCCTGACAGGTCATTTGAGTTTTCAGATTCCAGAAAAACAGAATAAAGAATGGTTCATTGTTGCCCTCTTGCCACACATCAAAGTCCCTCTGATGCAACAGAAGATCACTTCGTAGTCTGAGGCATTGGAGATCGCCATGAAACTAGAATCATCCCCTATGGGAGAATCCAGGTTAGGCATGAGTCAAATTTTAAGTCAGCTAACTAGCTTATCACTGCAGGTCGAAGATATGAAGAAATATAAAGGAAAAGATAAAAGAGAAGATATTTGGTGTATCAGATGCAAATCAGAGGGTTGTGACAAGGAGCATTGTCCTCTATTTCATGAGTACTTGGCTTCAGGAGCTCTGAAACCTTTGAAGAAGGTTACTCTACCTTGGTGTGAGGTATGTAGAAATCAACATCGCCCTGGTGAATGTTATTGCATGCAAAAATATGTCCAGACACCTACCAACCTTTAATGCACATTATATAAATATGTGGGGCATGATGAGAAAGATTGTAGGGATTATGACCTCTTGCAAGAAATATCAAGAGACACATATAGAATTCAAGGTGAAGTATAGCAGGAAGGAAATACTACGCAGTTTAACTCCCCAGGAAGAGGAAACTTCAATCCTCACGGTGGATTCAGAGGAAGAGGAAGAGGAGGATGTATGGGTCGAGGTTGGGGTTGGGGTCAGATCATTTGTTATAAATGCACACAGCTAGGACATTTCACAAGCAACTGTCAAAACCCTTGTACACTTGTAGTTACTGCAACTCATTTGAACATGTTATTGAAGATTGTCCTGTGTTGTTAGCCAAACTTTAGGAGAGACAAGGAGGAAACCCACAAGTACAATTAATATCAACAGAACCTCATGGAGCAGATTCTAGAGTCATTGTTATCACTAGAGGAGGCGCTGCTACAGGAGAATATAGGGTGACTCCAGCAAAGACTACAGAATAATCAGGGGTCAGAAGAGTTGCAGAGAAGACACAAGAGTTTGATCCGAGGAAGGAAAAGCAGATGTTTGAAGAAGCAATAACAGAATTTGGAGGAGATCAGGTTTCTTCATTAAAGGCACAACCAGAAGTGAGAGAATGTGGGATGCCTCTAGCATTCGATCAGTCTGCATCACTGGGAGAAGGAAAAGAGGTAAGAAATCTTGTTAGTTTCTTGCATACATTCATTAATTTGATTAAGGATGAAAGAACCATACAATAACTAAAACACTTGATCCAACATTATGAACCAAAGAAGGTAGACCCTCTACTGAATAGAACAATACATCAAGTATCCAAAAAGAGAAGGACAAATAGGGAACTACACCTTAATGCTCAGATTGGAGATTATGATATAGATTATGCGGTCCTCTATTTAGGATCAGAAGTCAATGTTATGATGAAGCAGACCTGGGCACTGATGGGAAAACCTAAGTTAATTTATTCCCCTATCAGGCTTAGGATGGCTAATCAGCAGGCAGTAAGCCCCTTTGGGAGACTGGAGCATGTCCTTGTGGACATCGATGGGGTAAGGACATTTGTGTACTTCAAGGTGATTGAGATAGTTGATGATAGTTGTCCTTATCCTGTGTTGTCAGGAATTGATTGGGCTTTCAACAATTCCACTATTGTTGACTTAAAGAAAAGAAGAATGACATTTGAAGGTGATGGCCTTAGGGTCATTGCACCTCTGGATCCTGATGAAGGTTGAAGATACATAGAACCAATCAGAGAAGAAGACTGTGCATATGATCTAGAGAATATATATAAATTGACAGTGAGACAACAAGATTACATTGACCCTACAACAGATGGGAATTTAAGCTGGCGAAGTGACAGTGCATGATCATTGGACTCTGAAGAAGCACTGGAGAATTCGCAGAACAAAATGTATGAATTTTCTGCATGGAGGTGTGCTATATTGACCAGGGAAGTTCGTTGGATTGGCACAGAAGTAAGCAATCTGCCCACATTTGATGGTTTAAATCAGTTAGAAACTTTCTTATCATATTTTGAATAAATTGTACCAGTACAATAGAGATTGTTGCCACTGGATGAGGCTTTGAAAGCAACACCAACAAGATGGTGGGGTACACATAAAAATAATGTCGCGAACTGGATGCAATGTCGCACTTTGATGGCAGTGCACTTTTCAGAACAAGTAGAAGGATGAGAAGTTCGATACACAGGTCAAATTTGTCTGAAGGACCATGTGCGAGGTTATGAGAAGGCCTAGAGCAACATTCCTCAATAACAGTGGGTGCATAAGTTCATCAACACTCTGGACACAACGCCTATCAATTGGTATCTTCAAGAAGAACTACGCCTCACCACTTTAGATTGGTACGGTATGACTCAGAACTTTGTAGCTACATTTTTATTTGAAAGCCAGTACCCTTCAGTAGATCAAGATCTACAATTTGTAAGACATAAAGTCTTTGAGGAGGTAGCTAACCTCCCTACTGATCAAGAAGAGGACGAATGGACTGCACCTCTTCAGAAATTGCAAGGATGTTACAATATCAATGTTGATGAAGATGATGATCCTAGGAATGTGAACATCGTAGAAATAGAAGGACACAGAAACGTAGAAGGTGTTGAAATTACTAATACAACTGAGAGAGGGGGGTGAATCAGTTGTCTTTGAGCTTAAACAATTTTAACTCTATTAAAATATTCTTAATCTTTCTTCAAGTGATCATCAACATTATACAGCATATGGACAGTAAAAGTAAAAAGCATCAGTCACACATAAGTTATACACAGAGACAGATTTTCACGAGGAAATCCATACAGGGATAAAACCTCTTCTTCTTCGAAATGATAGGTAGTCTTTTAAGTTCTGTACATATTCTTTAATTGAGCACCGACTTAATGTGAGGCTGCTACCTCTGTTTTACAAGCTGCAACTTGTTTGAGAGCACCAACTCTCTGGTTTCTCTAGCACCCACTAGAAGGAAGCACCAACTCTCTGGTTTCTCTAGCACCCACTAGAAGGAAGCACGAACTCCCTATAAATTCCAGCACCAACTGGATGAAAGCATCAACTTCCAGTTACACAGGCTCCAACCTATATAACAGAGAACATGTGTTCTCCCTAGCACCACCCTGCCACCCTGGTTTCTCTGGCTGCAACCAGATGGAAGCTACAACTTCCTGTGTTCAAGATCCCACTTGAACCTCTGAGGACAACAGTCCTCCCGAGCACCTCCCAACCTCCCTAGAACATAAATGAACATATAAACATTCAACTACACAAATACATGAATTCTTACCAATCTTTCTTTGTTTTGTACATCTGGTCATCTTCTGACTGTTCCACAATTCATTTCTTCCTCTGTCTGTTCAACAAGTCTGCTCTGCATCAACTTGTTCTGTCATTCTACTCTTCTTCAACTTGTTTTGTTATCCTCCTCTGTGTTTCATCTCACACTACACATATACTCAATATCATCCTATGCATCCTCTCATTTTCCTTTTCTTACAGTTTCATTCTTTTCTCATACAGAACAACCAACACAACACAGTCTGTCTCATTTTCTTTTATACACACACCCATGGTGGTTCCACTTCCCATTTCCTTAGGCAAAAGAAAGACAATTGTCTGAGCAACTGAAACGCCAACTGAAACGCTAACTAATTTTCAATCATGAGTCTGTTTCACTAACAGATTCGAAACTGAGGAGTTAACTGTGAGAGAGAACAATAACCCTCCGATCAACACTTGATCTGACGGTTCAGATCATTTCGCGATTTTGCATATCGCGAATTCGACATCCCTGATGTTCAATGTTCTTGTCACATACAAATCCCGATCCACGAAATTCCGTAAAGAAGTCGAATCAACGGTCCATATCTGATCTTGACTCAACGGCTGCGATTGAATCACGATTTCGACATTCATGCTGCATTGTTTTATTTGCCTCTCCATGTCGCAATTCGTGAAACTCCAATATGGAGTTAGATCAACGGTCCAGATTTGATCTTGACTTGACGGCTGCGATTGAATCATGATTTCGCATATCGCGATTTCACATTTCTTGTTGCATTGTTTTCTTTTCCTCTTGATGTTGCGATTCACAAAACTCCGATAGGGAGTTGGATCAATGGTCCAAATATGATCTTGCTTCAACGGCTGTGATTAAGTCACAATTTCACATATCGCAAAATCGACATTCTTGTTGCATTGTTTCTTTGACATCTCCAACACACGATCCTCGAAACCCTGACATGGACTGGAATCAACGGTCCAGATTCAACCTTAATCTAACGACTCAGATTACATCGCGATTTCGCATATCGCGATATCAGGATTTCTGATGTCAATAATATTTGACATGTCCACCTCTCGATCCCCAAAACTCCGACAAGGACTGGAATCAACGGTCCAAATTCAACCTTAATCTGACGGCTCAGATTACATTGCAATTTCGCATATCGCAATATTGGGATTCCTGATGTCAATAATATTTGACATGTCCAACTCTCGATCCCTGAAACTCTGACAAGGACTGGATTCAACGGTCCAGATTCAACCTTAATCTGACGGCTCAGATTTCATCGCGATATCGGAATTTCTGTTGTCAATAATCTTTGACATGTCCAACTCTCGATCCCCGAAACTCCGACAAGGACTGGAATCAATGGTCCGGATTCAACCTTAATCTGACGGCTCAAATTTTATCAAAATTTCGAGAAGTTAAGGAACCCTGTTCCTTTGACTCTCCAGTCAGTGAACTTACGATCTTTCCCCACGTGTCCTTCCTAATGATGGACGGTCCTCCTTCTTTCGAGATTTTGTGCGCCCCTTTTATCCTTGCTATACTTTAAAAGGTGTGCAGGTTCTCTTTGGTCTAACGATGGTCGATACCTATGCTTGGATCTAACGTCTGAGACTGTCCTCCTCTTCAGTGCACTTTTCTTGAGATCTGACGACCATCGGGAATTTTGAATGAAATCCAATGATCAGATATTCTTCTCAAACTTTTTTAGTCTTCGATCACTCAATCAAAGTTGTGTTGCCTTCGCTCATTCGCCTTCGATCATTCAACCTTCCTGAACTTATCTTATGTTTTCATGTCGATTACAAACTTCCTGTACTCATGTCATCTTCACTGTTGTACTTGCCATCAATGACAAGCATTCGTTGTCTATCAAATATTTGCCAACAATCTCCCCCTTTGGCATTGATGGCAACACAAGCACCCACATGCATTGCATTCGGATCTCCTCTCCTGAATTCTTTTCTCCCCCTTTGACATCAATGTCAAAGAATAAACATTCTTCCCCTGATCTATTGCAAAGCATACTCCCCCTATCAACTATAAGCATCTTAGAAATACACTAGATATTCAATAAGTACTCCCCCTGACCAGGTGAACAGATTGGACACAAGAGATTATAACCCCCAACTTTTGACGAAGATATCCAAAAGGGGTTGCTACTAATGGTTTAGTAAAGATATCAGTAATCTGTTCTGTAGAAGGTATATAATTCAGTTGAACAATTCTGTTTGTAACTTGTTCTCTGAGAAAATGGTACTTGATTGGAATATGCTTAGTCTTGGAATGAAGAACAGGATTCTTGGAGACACTAATGGCACTTGTGTTATCACAATGAATTGGAATGGGATCAGTGTAATTT
>JASDQU010242807.1:126655-151483 GCA_032191745.1 Picea mariana
AACACCACTGAGCATTCACCTTGTTTTTTCCATCAACATCCTTTTCATCCTTTCTGCAACTCCATTCTATTGAGGTGTATATGGAGTAGTCTTCTTCCTTGCTATACCGCACTTCTTACATAATTCTTCAAATTCATTCCCGCAGAACTCTCTGCCATTATCTGTCCTCAATACCTTAATTATTTTCTCTGTTTGATTCTCAATAAGAGACTTAAACTCTTTAAACCTGTCAAAGACTTTGGATTTCTTCCTGAGGAAATATATCCAAGTATTCCTTGAGAAGTCATCTATAAATGAGACATAGTAAACAAATTTTCCCAATGATGGGACCGAAACAGGTCCAAAAAGATCACTGTGAACTAGTTGTAAAATTCCTTCTGCCCTCGTTGCACCGGAAGGGAATCTTACCCAATTTTTCTTCCCATATAGACAATGTTTACAGAAATCAAGATCCAGAGAGCAATTAGACATACCTTCAACCATACTTTTACCGTGTAGTAGTCGAATACCCTTCTCTCCAATATGCCCTAGTCTTTGATGCCACAGCATAACCTTTTCTCCAGAGATTGTAGGAGTTCTTTCTTCTTCAACTCCAATATAAATAACAATGGAACTATTACACCCATCACTAATAGTGCTTCTTTGCAACTTATACAGAGTTCCAAACCAAACTCCCTTCAGCAACACCATTGCTCCTTGAACCATCCTGCATGTTTCCTTTTCAAATATTGTTTTTACCCCTGCATCGTCCATTTTGCTTACAAAAATAAAATTTATGGCCAAACCTGGGATGTACAGAACACCAGGAAGTGTTCTAATCCTTCCGTCTATGAGCCTCAACTTGAATTTTCCTCTTCCTATAATTATGGTCGTCGAATCATCACCTAAGAAAACATTACCTCCATCATACCTTTCATATTTGCAGAACCACTCTCTGTGGGGAGTCATATGAAAGAATGCACCAGAGTCAACCAACTATGCCTCATGATTTTCATGTGTGCTTGAAGAAGCCAAGTACACATCCCCTCCTTCTTCCTTGGAGGTTTTTTCTTTTGTAGAAGGAGACTCTTCAAATCCGTTCTTTTTCTCAACTTTGGATCTACACTTCTTCTTGTAGTGCCCTTATTTTCCACATCTCCAACATACCTTTACAAAATTTCTGGGAGATTTAGATCTACCCTTAGACTTAGATCTCCCACTTGAGAACTTAGATCTATTTCTTTCCTGGGAACGTCCTCTTGTAAATAATGTGTATGTTCTATGTCCTTCCATATTCTTTTGTCTCATCTCCTTTGACAGCAAGGATGAGACCACTTCATCAAACTTCAAGGTAGTTGTATTACTACCTATGGCCACAACCAGACTATCCCACAAGTCTGGTAAAGAACATAGTAAACCGATACATTTATCTTCATCTGAAATTTTAATCTCAATAGATACTAACTGACTTACCATAGTATTGAAGGAATTCAAATGCTCTACCATCGAGTCTCCAACTCTCATCCTCAGGTTATACAGATTCTTTCTCATTAATATTTTATTCACTAGGGACTTAGACTGATACAACTTCCCCAACTTTTCCCATAAATCCTTGGTTGTAGCTTCCTCTTACACATTTAGTAATACTGAATCTGAGAGGCACATTCAGATTGTGCTCTTTTCCTTCTAATCCAAATTTTTCCAGTCATCTATTGAAGTTCCTGTAGGTGTAGTACATGGATCTACCATGATCCACTGATCTTTTTCTACCAACAGATCTTCCATATTGAGCTTCCACAACTAAAAACTTTTCCCACTAAACTTCTCGATCTCCATTTTCAAATTTCTTGCCATTTCTTTTCACCTGAAAACTCAATACCACAGATCTCCCACTGTAACAAGGCTTATCACAGTCCCGATCCAAACCCTTGACCACAAAGGCATCCCCCTGAAGCCAACAAAGCTATGATACCAAATGTAGATTTTAACCTTGTACAATATTTACTGCAAATAGATTTTCAGTAAAAGAACAGAAAATATACAATGGAAAATACAAACATTACACAAAGATTTTTCCCCTGGAAACCCAAACCGGGAAAACCAACATATTCTATATTCATTCATAGTGATACATTGTTTAAAATACAATATACATATAGGATCTAGCGGCATCCAAAACCCTAACCCAATAACTTGGATTAGTCAACAACCCTAATTCCTTAACTGGAAATAGAGAACCATCGGCAAAGAAACCATGTGACAAAAAAACCACCTAAATATGTGACACTACTACTTGTGCAAAGAATATAACACATACCCAACAGTGACCAAGAGTGGTGGTAGGGCCAAGTTCATGTGGGGGAAGGAGCAGCAACAAGCATTCGATGATCTGAAACATTGCTTGTGCTTAGCTCCAATACTCTCCTTTCCCGATCTGCAACAACCATTCGAGATTGAGACTGATGCATCTGACTATGTTGTGGGCATAGTTCTCACTTAGCACGGGCATCCTGTGGCATACCATAGTGAGAGACTCTCTGATACTGTCTGAAAATACCCCACCTACGACAAGGAAATGTATTCCATTGTACAAGCCTATTGTCAATGGAAACATTACATTCTAGGGAAAAGAGATGATCATGCACATTGATCACAAGCCTCTGCAGTTCATACAGACACATGGGAAATTCCAGAATGACCACCATCAGAAGTGGTCCACCTACTTGCAGCAGTTTCATATCAACATCAATTATAAGACAAGTATCTCCAATTATGTCACTAACCACCTCATTCGGCCTCCTGTATATGCACTCACCACTGTGCTCCAATCCTGTGGACATGAAGCATCGAAGTGGCCCCAACTTTATCAACAAGATATAGACTTTTCCACCACATATTAGCTCTTGGGTACAAGTGCCACTGTCACTGATTTTCACATTCAGGATGGACTCTTATGCCACTAGGGACATCTTTATGTTCCTACAAGCGAGCATGCAAAGATGATTTGGGAATCCCACTATAGTCGGGTGGCAAGACATTTTGGCATAGAGAAAACTGTGGTCGTTCTTCAGAAACATTTTTATTGGCCAAAAATTTGACAAGACGTCAGAAAGTATATCAGATCTTTCACTGTCTGTGCCATTGCCAATCCAACCATCAAGAAGAAAGGATTATACACCCCTCTTCCTATTCTTGAGAAGCCGTGGGAATCCATCTCAATAGATTACATGTCTGGTTTGTCGTCCACCAAGCACGGAAATGACTGGATGTTTGTGGTCGTTGATCGGTTTTCGAAGATGGTCATCCTCATAGCCTGTAAGAAGAATGTCGTAGCAGCAGATACTGCCAAGATCTTATTCAAACGATTTTGGGTCCACTTTGGGATACCATAGACCAAGCTCACAAAATCCACTACTTTCCACCCCCAAACCGATGGCCAAACCGAGGTCGTCAATCAGATTATTGTGCACATCCTATGCATGTACAATTCTAAGCATCCCCGTACATGGGACGAGAGTCTCCCATATGTCCAACACAGCTACAACAGGGCTCTCCATAGTTCCACCAGCCATAGCCCATTTCAGGTGGGTCTGGGATTCCAAACCTTGGGACCCATTGATGTTGCACTTCCTCTTGCCACCGCATAAATAGACTCTTCCCCTAATCAGTCTGCGATCAACAAAGCCACCATATTCATTGATTGGATTCATCACATCCGCCAACAGGTCCAGGATATTTTGCAGAAATCCAATGCTAAGTACAAGCAGCGCCATGATCAACACAGAGTACCACACCAATTTTGGGTTGGTGACAAAGTTTGGTTACATCTGCAGAAGGAGTGTCTCACCGAGCCCCATAGGAATCTTATCCCACTTCGCTATGGACCTTACACTATCACCAAGGATGTGGGTAGCAATGCTTTTGAGCTCAACACTCCACCCTTCCTTGGTCTGCATCCAATATTCAATGTGGACCTCCTTCAACCATATTTTCCACCGTTATTGGACACCTTTGAGATCACCAAACAATTGAAACCAACAGAGCTCAACCCTGACTGCATGGAACAAGCATCCACCGATCAAATCATGGACACACAGGTCAAGGGAACTCGCCAGCAGTGGATCCAACTTTATCGGGTTGTCAAGGAAGGGAAACTCCTACACCAAGGCAAGTGGATCACCTGGGGCCAAATCTAGAAGAAGTTTCCTCACCTGATGGGGGAACTCAACTTAATGGAGACCATTGCTTCCTAAGGGGGGAGGATTGATCCAGATGGATATTGGTGGCCACCCACTTATTCCAACTGGATCCTTGTGTCCATTTTTGTTCATCATGTCCTTCTATACGGCTTTATAATTGTGAGTTCTACACTTCTGGGGATGTCTGAAACCCCACACATTCTCCAGGTGGATACGGGTGGCCTCTCGCCTAATCCAACTGGCTTATTTTGTATGTTTTCATGTCAACACATCTTTTTGTACTTTCAGGGTTGTTTTGGGGCCCTAAACGTTGTGTTTTTGTCTCTCCACATTCAGACTATATAAAGAGTCTGAGTTTGATAGTGGAATGTGTAGTTCTCTGAAATACCTTTCTAATGGGTTATCATGCACCTAAAATGGATGTCGTATGCAAAATTTACGACCCTAGGAAGTTGAGGTACCAAATTACACCAACTTACCCATAGGGCCCACATGAATTTTGACATTTCACCTTCTAGGGTTAGTTTTTTGGATGTCTATGGCTTTGGAATTCATGAGTAATATGAAAAGGGCCTCTGGAGCCTCATTGTAATCCATTCTGCTCAGACAGATGCGTGTAGTAGCCACATATCTTGTCAAAGATAGCTTCCACCATTCGAGCAAGTTTTAGTTCTGCAGTTTTACAGTTTCAGCCTATTTCATTATTTAATAGAAGATATTGTTCACTGGATATTTGTGTTATTCTTCCTATCTTTGTGTTTATTGTATTCAGTTTGTTAATCAGTTTGTTCCACTCCTAAATCTGGATCACCACCGATATCCACCTGGATCAATCCTCCCTCCTTAGGAAAAATGGTCTCCATTGCATTGAGTGTCCTAGGGAGAGGGGAAAGAGTTTGTTGAATATGCATCTTGATGAGCTATTTTTCTTGTTGGAGAAGTTGCGTTGCTTAGATTTTTGAAGGTTTTCACAAACCTGTGGCTGGAAGGGTTGGACCTTTTTAACTAGTCTGGCTACATGAGATGTCTATGTGCAGAATGAATCTTTGTGCTTTGTTGCAGTCTTGTCGACCTACTTCTGTTGGATAGAAGGTGCTTGGGCCAAGGCTGTAGTGGTTGCAGTATACTTTTGTTCATCTTTTGAACAGATTGTGAAGAAGCTAAATTTTGTAGTATGAGATACTACCTTGCGTCACTGTTTAGGTGGGACATTAGTCAGAGCCACCTATGGTATCCTGTAGAGATGACCCCCCAAAGTAACAATGACACTACAGGGTCGAGATTCATAGATAACATGACGCTTCCACATATATGGTTGGGCCAAGAGAACATCATAGACATCCAGTGGGGAAACATCACATAATACCTCATCCTTGAAGGGTTGGATGTCATATGACAATCGACATTGTTGGCTGACATGAAGATCTCATCCTTGGTGAAGCCACCTGATGTTGTATGGATGTGGGTGTGGTGTTGTCAACAATCCCAATTGTTTGACGACCTCTCCTGAGATGAGGTTCTTCTGGCTTCCGCTATCAACAATAAAATGCAGCGGGGTCCCCTTCACCCGCATCTGTGAATGAAAAAGGCTCTCCCCCTCTTCAAGATCTATTGGTTCTTCTGGTTGAATTGTAGCAGTCACGACAATAGCAATGGGGTCTGCATCGATGATCTATCTTCTATCAGTATTTTTTGAATCAGATTCTGAATCATGGTTCAGCTCCTTGTCTTTGATTTCGGCCACCAATGACTATTTTGAGTGGAATTCATCGGTGTTGTGCTAGGGGATTTTGTGGAAATCACACCATTTTTCAGTGTCCTTCTTCATCTTCCCATGACCCTTCTTTTCCTGTGTCTTGGACTGGTTTTCGGGAGACTGTTTGTTAGGGTCGTCTTTATCATACTTTGGTTGTTGTGGATTTTCAGACCTGAACTCCCATTTGTTCTGGTGCTTAAATTTCTGCTTGATTTTAACAACATATCAATAAGCTGCACCGAGTGATGAGATGTCTTGAAAATCCATTTCAGTTTGGATGTATCTATGTAGAGCCCCACGGTATTTTAGAACCAAATGTCATTTGGAGTATTTAATACCTAGCTTGGTGTGTAAGGTATGGAAGGTATTGGTGAACCCTGGAACTTCTTGGCCCCTCTCTTGTTGCAGTGTGATCCATCTCATATACCGGTCCTCATAGTTTCCAACAGGGTAATATTATTCCTTTACCGCATCCACAAAAAAATTCCCAAGTGGGATCGACCCCATATATTCTAGACTCTTTCGTGGAAATTTTCTCCCAGTAAGTTTCCCACCAATGTTTGACATGGGGGAGATCTTTAAGGAGTGTGAAGGTGATCTTTTCCTTGTCATAAAAATGGTGAACAAAGAAATAACCTTCTAGCATATTTAACCATTTGTCTAGGGAATCCGCATCTATATGACCTTCAAATACGGGAATGTCAAGATTAACCTGTACCTTGAAAAGAGATGTGCTTCCAAAGTGGTTGTTTGGTGAATATGCTCTTGTTGCTATCAGAAGGCGTTGAAGGATGTGAGAAAAATTCTCCATCATTTTGTTTCTATGTCACATGAGAGCTTGCTCAAGCAACAGATTGATAGAATCGTCTCTGTCGTTTTTATTTTATTATTCCATGGAGGGTTTCTTGGGCATGCGAGATAGATTTATTCAAGAGAGACAATCTTGAGACCCAACTTGCTATACTCGGATCTCGTCGGGGACATGCACTGAAGAAAAAAAGCGATCAAGAGCAGCCTGCTCTGATACCACTGATCCAGATTATTTTCAGCATGAAATGAGAGTGGAGATATAATAAAGAAATGTATAGAGATATCTTGGATATCCAATATTATAATAGAAATGTATCAAAGATTCAACCATAAACACATATATACAGTAATGCACAATTTTCTATTAATGAGCGAAAAATGTACAAAGACTATAAAATACAGAGTGAAAGACTCTCTAGAATGGTAGCAGCTTATCCCTAAGAAGAGATGTGATGGATATTCGCCTCCATGAGAAGATGATTTTACAATGAGGCTCCAAAATCCTTTTTATCATAAAGAAAATCCAAAACCCTAACCCCAGAAGATGAAAATCCAACAATTTTGTGGACCCCGTTTTGGGTAGTTTGGTGTATCAACTTCCCGGGGGCGTAACTTTGGCATACAATCTTTGTTTGGGGTGAACGATAGCTCGTTGGAAAGGTATCGTCGAGGATATTAATTTTGGGGGATTAGAGACTTTGGATATTATTGAGAAGCTCGATATCAAAAAACCTTCATTTAGGCCCTCAAAATGGCCCCAAAAGTTAAAAACTGCTAAAAATAGTGAATTGCCAAAATTGCCATAAAACTGTTTTGAGCGAGTTAGAAAAGGTGGGTGGACACTGATATCCACCTAGATCATGTTGGATGCATTGTCCTGTGGTATTCTCTCCCTGTCTACTTCTCCACTATCTGAATGATCTCTCCCCATTTGGACAAGGGATATCACTCTGATGAAATACTGGTAACATGGTTGCCAATCATCTCTATCATCTCTCCACCTAGAATCATACATTTGTAACCAATCATGGGAAGAATAATAACTCCCCCTGTGGGTATATCTCCCCCTATATTTTCTACAATATGAATAATACATTACCACATGATGTTGCTCAACTGGAATATAGATCAATTGCTCAAGAATAATTTTCTCTTCCTATGATAATCCTTGGACCTATCCATGAATCAACCATATAAACCCATGCCATACCATACATCAAGTGTATACCAATCATACATACTAACTCATGTATCAACCATGAAGCAAATGATATGTCAACAATAAATAGTGAATCATGAACAAACCATCATCCATATACATCTTGTGCCATACCATGTGCCAATCATGCACATCAACCATGTACATCAAGTATGTACATCAAAACCATACAAGATATCATCACTGAAGTGTATTAACCATGTGCCTCAAACAAATATCATATCACTCATTATATGCCTCTATCATGAACCAAGTGCCAAAACCATGTATCTCAACCATCAATATATCGACCAAGCATCATAACAAGTTTCTATCAAGATGTGTTCCCATACATGTATGCCATATCAACCATAAACCATGTGCCAATCATATTGCTATCAAGTGCCTCAAACAATGTACCAAGTATGTACCAATCATGCATCAACTATAGATCAAGCTATGACTCATCAATTATGTACAACATAACCACCTCATCAGCTCATCAACTACATGTCTCAATATGTAGCGCAACCACATGCAAAATGCATGCACCAAGAAATCCAACAAATATGACTCTAACAATAAATCATAAGACATATCAATGGAGCTCACATATGTACAACCATGTACCATGATAGATCTTCCTAAAAGACAATTCACTAAAGAAAGTACTAAGCATCCAATAGTACCTCTAAACATGTACTAAGAGTGTCCTTCAATAGATCAATGATATATCTCTAGCTAGCATCACATCATCATGATATGTCTCATAGAAAAGGTGCCATAACATCACTGAGAACATAACCAATAGTATACCTTATCAAGAATGCATCACTCCACACACTAAAGTGTGTACCATGCATCCAAGATAGACCTCAAGCATAAGCTTCAACACTCAACCATATGTCATCACCATACATACATCAAACACACATGCAAGCATATAATCATGAAAACCTGCAACAAACCATGTCAAACCCTGCAAAACAGAGTTATACCATCAAACCATGCTGCAACTCATTTGTACACTCCTCTTCTTGATGTTTTTTCCATGTGTATGCAGCCTATTCCACGGACAGCTCGCGTATGTATGCGAACTTTCTATAGGTCACCTCACGTATGTACGAGAATTATTCCACAAGAGCCCACACATGTTTTAGAAAGTGAAGCTTTATTGATTGTTCATTCCTTCATTCATGTCTGGTTGTTCAGTCTTCTTCATCCATTTCTGAGAGTGTCGTAATTTATCTATACTTGTACTCTGAGATTCCATCCTTTATGTTATCACACTATGTTTCCTTGGGTCTTTAGTTTGATTAAATTTTTTTTAAACCTTAGATTTAAATTTTTGAGTCTCATCGTCTTAAAGTTTGATGTTAAGTTCACCTTAGAAGATTAGAGTTTCGAATCATAGTCCTTGTTGGTCCTCAATTTGGTTTGTGGTTCTAGAACCTCTTTAGTTCATGACTTTTTTTTTTTGGTCCCCTTCATGACTTGTCCTTAAATCGATCCCTCCCATTGCTAAGATGATATGACACCTCTTCATCTTCACTCATGACCCAGTAAGCATGACTCATTGTACCCGCTTACCTGTCTAATCATTTTTTGATTTGGAAGCGCTGCCTACTCATCAGGCAGTTTTGTAGCACCTGTCATGTTTATTATCCATCCACTCCAAGTCATGATTTCCATGATTGAGACCGTGTCCCTTGTTTTCAGTGCCAGAAGTCGATTAAGAGCCTTCAAAAGATCTTGCATTTATGATCCTTGGTAACGGTTTCTAAATTTTGAAAAGTTCAACAGTGATGCGCTACGTAAGTTTGCTAGTTCCGATCAAGTGACCGCATGTCAGCTAAATCCGATGTTGTGAGAGATTTCAGGTCCAATGTTGTGAGAGATTTTAGGGCCGAAGTTTCCTCAATTTCATCCTAAGATCGCACTGAGGATCTCAACAAGTGTCAACTTTACAGGTATCCTGTGCATCCTCCTTTGCATATTTATTTTCACAGGAAATTTGTGCTCAAGTTTTCACTTTGTTGAGCTTGCAGGGTAGTAAAGGAGCCATATTTGCATTTCTGTAAACGTCCTTGCCCGTGTCCATGGTCTAATTACTGTTGGTTTCTTTATCCTTTTGAAGTCACAGGTATGTAATAGCCTATCCTCTGCATATGCGTTGTGCTACCCAGAGGCACTGCTCAAACCCTCTCTATTTTCCATGCTCCCCTTTCATCCTGTACAAAGAGCCATTTCAAATCACCCCTTCACAGTTTATGCTCTAAAAATCCTGTACATGCCTAAAGGACTATTTTCCATAGTCAAGCTCGACTTTCTAAGCACTATCAGTTTTAAAGGGCCATCCTTATGCATTTGAAACCTGAATTGAAGTTTTCTGGTCATTAACTTCCCTTAATCCTCTTAAGAAACCTCATTTTGAGTCATGGAGACCCCTTAGTCGAAGAAAGCACACAAAGGTGGCAAGATAGTTAAGACAGAACCTGTGGACATGTGTCATTTTGACACAGAGCCCATGGCAAGGCAGATGTTTCAAAGAGTAGGATGCCTCTCTTTTTGCCAGAACATGTAGAGAGGCCATCCAAAAGTAGCAAAACAATTCACATTAAATTTTGATGGCAAGAAAACTAGAGTTGGGGATTTGGAATTTGAGGTAACCGAAGCCTCCATCTCAACTGCAACAGGAATCCCCATTTCAGGTGAAAATTGGTTCAAGGCCATGGTTTTGAGTTCACCCTTTGTTAAAGATCTCTTCAAGCCTAAATATCGAATCAATGAGTTATCTGAGAGTATGTTGAGGAATCAGTTGATCTATCAGTTTGATAGAATGTTGAAAATCATATAGAGATATTTTACTTGTGAAGGGAGATTTAACACCTTATACCATTACCACATAAGGTTGTTGTTACATTTTACTGGTAAGGTTATGATGAATGTTTCTTATTACCTGTTGATAAGTATAGGTAAAATGTCAGATAGGGTGCAAGACAAATCTAAGGATGTAGATTCTATCCTTTTTCACTCTGGATTGATCAAAATGTTAGTCTCTGAAGAGTTGGGAAAGAAAGAAATTTCATGGGAGCATTTTTTGGTTACTTCTCACTTCAAGCTGGACCCAACACCTACTCCCCAATCATATATCGCAGGTCCTTCATAACTCACCAGTACTAAAGCAGGGATCAGTAAGAAGAGAAAGGGCATAGCCCCTGTTTTAGAGATCAACAAGCAAGTCGAGGAAGCTGAGGACGAAGTTTGTCCTTCTCCACATAGAGATTTCTCATCACCACCTCCACTAGGGTTAGAAGAAGTCCCTTCTTCTACCAAGGTGACATCTAAAAAGGGGAAGAAGCTTCTCTTTACCTCTCCTCCTCCAGTAGTTGAAATCAAGGGTAAAAGACCTTTCACTAGGTCATCAATCCATAAGGAGGTTTTCCAAGAGCATCCTTTGCCAGAAACCCTTGTTCTAAAGAAGAAAGGAAAAAACATTAAAAGGCCTGTGGAGGAGAAATCTAAAACCCTTACTCAGAGGAAGAGGAGAAAAGATAGTTTGTAGTCTACTGAAGACAAGTAGGAAACCCCTGTACAGAAGGGAAAGGAGAAAGGTTCTAAAAGACCCTTGGAGACAAAAGATGAAACCTTTTAGAAAAGCATTGAGAAGCCTGTGGTAAGAAAGGATGAAACCCCTGTGCAGAAAAAGAAGAATAAAGGTAGAGCAAGCAAGGAACCTGATGAGACAAACAAGACACTTCCCATGCAGGAGGAAGAGGGGTCTGAGGAGAAGCCCATTGAGACTGAGCATGCCACTGTCCCTCTTGACAACTAGACCTACAAAAGACTTATCAAGCAGCTTAGGGATGCAAGGAGAGAAATAGTTCATCTCAAAGCAGAAGACAAGGTCCACTTGGCTTAGATGGATGAGCTCATGGTTGGCTACAACCATACCCTGGACTTGGTAAGGTTTGTAGTGAGAAAGGCTCTGCCTCTTTGCAAACAACTGAAGAATCTTTACAGACAGAACAAAGGCTTTCAGTCTCAGAATAGGAAGTTAAAGGCAGAGCTGAGACACTTTCAAGATGAGGCAACTCAAAGAAATTTACAAGTGTTGGTAGAAGCTGCCATTGAAGATGATAAACCAACAACTAAAGAGAGCTCAGCTACACCAAAGAAGCCTGCCAACGCTAGGAAGAATAAGTCTTATGAACCAATTGAAGATATTCTTTCTACTAGAAAGAGTGTGAGGCTAAGTGTTAAGATGACAAAATAATTGGTAACGGGTAAGCTCCATTTTTGGGAATTGTTCCTTTTGGGGAGAATTAACTGATATGAAGATACTATGTTTGCCATATATACAGGCTCTTAGGCGTTTAGCTATATGGATTTTGAGTTTTTTCTAAGTGCTAGCTTCACTCAGTAGTAAATGGCACTACCTATGGTACATTCAAGGCACCTAAGTAAAATGGTTTCTGTCATCATGGAAGGACACAAACTGCTCTGCACATGTTCTAGATTCAAAGACACTGCGTTTTGGCAATGATACCCAAAACTGTATGCAAACACAGCATAAGTAGCACTATGTACAGGTGTTGCGTAATATCTTACAGAGAACAGAAGCTGCACATAGTGGCGTTACGTAAAGCGCTGCGTAATATTACATAGAGGGTAGAATTGGTATATGGGTGCAACACAATGGCGCTACCTATAGTCGTTGTGTAATATTTGACAGGGAGTCGGTTTACACACATTCACATCACAGGGGCGCTACCTACAGGTGCTACCTTCTCTCCTCGTTCTGTTTTAGGGTGTGCTACCCAGAGTTGCCACACAAGGAAGTTTGCCAACAAACACCAGGGATCTAGGAGGACTAGGCCAAAAACTTTGGACAAGTTAATGATGGAGAAAGCGACAGAAATAGCAGTTGTCATTCCGAGGACAACTACAGGCTCCAAAGGGACACATGAAAAAATAGGAGTTGAGCGACAAAAGAGGATCAAAGTAGTTAGAAGCATGATTGGATTAGTCACCAGCATTTTCCTGTTTTATAGCATAGGTAGTTATCTGAGTTGTTAGAACATATAAATGTCTAGATATTTTCAAGGGAAAGAGGCCAACTCGTACCTCCAGTTGTTGCCTCCCTTTCTTGTTATAAATAGATAGATCTATTGCTTTAGTGGGTTCGGATGGTTGAGCAAGGCTCCCGAGACTGTAATATTTTTTGAAGTGACTGTGATCTAGCTGTGTATTGGACTTAAGACTTTTTTACTAATAGAAATCAGCTTCTATTTTAGCCTATATGATTCTAATGCTAAATGTTCATGTTGTGAATGCTTCACATGGATAACTGTGGTAATGTTATGGTGGATGTTTGATCATTGTATTATCATGGTGTTTATTTAGCTTCTTAGTTCCTAATTTCAAGAATATCTTGTCTTAAGAAACTTTCTTCCTTAGGCTCTTGTCGACCTGATGTTTGTAGCCATTACACCCCTCTCATTCAAGTCTTCCCTCTATCCCATTTACTCTCAAACTACTGGTTGAATTTAGTCAAAACCTTATTTGTTGGTACATGTTAGCCCTGTTTCTGAGTTAGGATATTATCATTTCAAATCTTTTCCATCTGACCCTTTAAAAACACTCATACATTCACATATAACCTGATGGGTACTGGGCTTACCTTCTATGCAATCAGAAGGTGACTCCTAGTGCTAACACTTTCAACATTGTATTCCTTCCAAGTTACATGTTCTCTTCTTTCCATGCTATATGAATCACTCCTCATTGATTGTCTCCTTGAATTCCAACAATCCTGAGCTTTGTGGCCAAACCCACTACAAATGTAACATATCATGGTGTGACAATGAGCAGCAATGTGTTCCACTTGATTACATCCCCAACATCTCAGGATGTTATGAAACCTTCCAACATATTTCCTTGCATAATGTCTGCAATCCAAAGCTTTGTGACCATATTCATTACATGAGAAGCAGTGACCATGAAAAACATTTTCATAAATTTGCTTTGGTGTCCACCTTGAAGGTGTCTCTCTTCTGAATTTGCTTTGAGGTGTAGGGGTGGCTTCTTGGTGTCTTCTTTTCTTTTTTCTTTTGAAGGTTTCCTTTCTTTGGTTAGGTGCTTGACTTGCAAAATTACTTCCACCTTTTGAGAATAAAGGACATACCTCATGTTTCTTAGAGGTGCTAGCTTCAAAGTGTTTTGCTACCTTGTTGTATCCAAGACTGGATTTATCATTAGGTGATCTTTGACAACTCAAGATTTCATCAAGAATTGTTGAATTGTTCATGAACTTGTTTGACTTCTCTGCTTTCCTTCTGGCTTCTTCAATTTGGGTCTTAAGATTGACATTGAATTCAAGGCTTTTGCTAATCTCATCATCTACCTTCTTCTTTTCTTCTACTTGACTAATTATATCAATGTTTAGTCTCTTGATCTCTTCTTCTTGTTTCATGAGTATTTTCCTTAGGGCCACGATATGCCTTTGGTACTTTTCTAGGGATTCCTTAATGTATTAATCAAAATCAAGATCAAAATTATATTGATCATCTTCTACTTCTAACACATCTAAGATTTTATCTTTGAGCTTCAACAAATCTTCCTCTTCATCTATAAGATAATTGTTAGATGATTCTACACAACCTTCTTCTACTTGTGTGTCCATGGATCTCCTTCAAGATTTTAAGGCTTATAGTGAAGTCATGCTCTGATACCAATTGTTGGACACATCGACGACACTGATAGGGGGGGTGAATCAGTGTGAGGCTCTTTTTACACTTCTTTTAAAACTTTAGTTACCATTCACCATTTACTCATTAGTTCCATTCACTCTTAGTTGCTTGCATGTAAACATATCTCAACAACATACATCAACAATAAATAACTTTGAACCATCTCAATAATGAACACAAAGAGCACCAGGTATATGTTTAAGTTGTTTGTATTATATGTTACATGAGACTACAATATCAGGTTTTATCGACACCAACTAAAAAGAGAACCAACTCAAAGAGAGCACCAAGTCTCAATTGAAATACCCAACCTGCATATATCAACACCAACCGAGATGTGAGGAATCCAACCCTCAAGTACAAGACCTAACTTGTAGACAGAAAGCAATATGTCAAATTGTACCAACAGTTTATACCAAGACAAGTGCATCAACTATGCACAACACAACCTGTCACAACAACCTGTCACCTCAACCTATCTCATCAATTTCATCATCCAAATATGATCTACTCACAAAGATCAATCATCAAGTCAAATCTCAACCATATGCACAATATCACCAAGTTAACCAACAATATACCTCTAGCAATACAACATACTCTCCATAAACCAAATACCATAAACCCTTACACAAAACCATGTGCCAAAACAATACCTTTAATCATGTAGCAATCATCAAGACCTATACCATACCATGCAACAATTGGAACAATTCCAATATGAAAATCTGATGTGGTTACCCAACTGTCAACTTTCAACAGCTGCCAAATCTGTTGCCGCAGTTTTGTTTCCGTGATTCTACTACCGTGGTTTTGCTACCGCGATTATGTTGTTGCAGTTCTGCTGTCGTGGTTTTGCTTTCATGATTCTATTGCCGCATTTTTTCTTCCACGATTTTTCTCTATCAATAATACCTACCCAAATAACCTTTCACAAATGGATATTCAATATTCTCAAAGATCATGTTCATAAGAGACCCTTGCTCTCTTATTTATACTTCTCCAAGTAGCTTCCTCCAGGGGTTATCTTCTAACCAACTTACCCAACTTCCTTCTTTTGGGGCTAACCCACTTCTAACATTTTTGTCCACTTACAACCACTTTATCCACAAATAGTAAACTCTCCACTTCTAGTTGCAACTAATTTATTTTTAATTGTTTTCTTGTTGCAATCACTTAGCCCATGACTAACCACTTTGACTGGTCAACTTCTTCTAGGAGCTTCTAGAATAATTTGACTTCTTTGACATTCTATACTTCTTTGACCTTCTATGGGCTTCTAGAGAACTCATGAGGGTTCTCCAACTTCACATGGCCATAAATCTCTAACTGTGAGGAATGATGTGACATTTCGCATATCACCGGAAACGGCATGGCATATACTATCCATATGGAATAGTTTCTCCTCCAAATTCACTGATCTTCATTACATTATTCCTCAATCAAAATTGGGTTCCCTAACCATACTGTTGGGCTACTCAACCACCTAACCATTTGGACTTCAAAAAACATCATCTCATGAGGGATTTCACCATAAGGGGACCACTTTGAGAAATGTATCCAAGAGCGTCTTCTCGTGAGGGATTTCACCATAAGGGGACCACTTTGGAGTTTATCCATTTGGTTCTCCCTATCAACCATGACATAACATCAATGATACAACTCCCTTTAATATCAACACATCATTATGACACCACTTGACATCAACCCTTTGACAAGAATTACATCAATGACCATATAACCAATAATCAATATATCAATAATACAAACACATCACTATGACAATACTTGACATCAACCCTTTGACATCAATGACAACATAGCACAACATGTTTATGGTGTGAATTCATTTTTGTATTTTTGAAGTTAAGGGTTTATCTTTTATCTTTATCAATCAAGTTCATATTGTTGAGTTCAAATTGTAGGGTGCCTTCTTAACCAAGAAAATTGTTTCTCTGGGTCCCCAACTCAACAATTAATAATTTCTAAGTTTACATGTTGTTGTTTCCTTGTGTAACACTCAATTACTTTCTTGGTAGTCTTAGTTACACCCCCATAAATGCAACATGTAGTATCCTTCTTCATTCTTTTTCTCCACCTTAGATGAGTTCCCTCTTCAACATTGGGCTTGAGTGATGCTTCTCCATTGGTTTCTTTTGGATATATGGTTACTTGAATCCATTCCAACTTGTAGGCTCCACAAAATATCACCCTAGACAGATATGCATTGATTCTACCATGTCGGCAATATATTTTCACTCATAAAAATGTGTTGCAACTCTCTCTCACATTTTTGGCATCTCGAAGAAGCCATTACTATGTTTTCATGGCTACTAATGTTTGTGATTGATAAGCAGATAGAATGGGCACTTAAACAAAGTGATTGGTTGATAGTTTGTTTGTTTGTACTCTTGCAAAGATGTGTTTGGTTATACACTATTCTTTCCTTTGATGGTTTTCTTGAAGCTTGTAGGTATCGATATTGCAATTTGTAGACTATTATGATTCTTGTAATTTTTTTTCTTACCTTATGCATAGCTAACAAATTGATGTGAAGCAAGTTACCTCTCGGTGACTTGTAGACTATTCTCAATATCACATAGCTACTTTGGTTTTGCATAGGTTGTACTTTGTGAACTATTCTCCCTATTGTTTGTATTTAACCTCTATTTCATGTTAAATAGTTCTTTAAATCTCATGGATAGGATTATATTAGCTTTAGTTTGCATCTACATTCATAGTTGCATTTCATATTAATCTCATAAACCTAGATTACCACACCCGTGCCATGATCGAAGGGTTTTCCATTTTGACGAAGGAAGGTTTAATTGGGCACTTTCTCTAGATGAACTTGTGAAGCTAACAAGGGTAATTTTCTTATGGAAACACCTCATGTTTTGAACCATTGGTGCATCATCAATCTCTTAAAATTGGTTTTTGTACACACTGCAAACTAGGGGTTCTTTTGGGGTACCATCTACTAAATTGTATCATTTTGATCTAGTAGACAGAGATGGATATCGCAAATTGTGTATAGGCGATAAGTTCCACTAATATACAGAAAGAGTGCACACAATTTATTTCCAACAAACATGGTGAACATTGGATAGTTCGAGGGTTGGTAGTTGCACGTTGATCAATGATGGCCTCTAAAAATGCCAAAAGTCAAAAAACAGATTACCAAAACTATCACAAATAACCATGAATGCAAGAATACAGAAACATATTTACTATGAAAGAATGAGAGGTATCAATTCTAGGCATGTAATTCCCTCCAACAAGTTACCCTACATTGTGCAAATGAAACATAATAAAAAAAGAGTGAACAAAAATGCACTTTGGTGTATTATTGTGGTGGAAGTGGCATACAATGTTCATTCTCAAAATGTTTGCTAAAGAGGTCTCGTACACATGTAAGATGCCTAATGCAAAGCATATCTAGGGAGAAACTAGAATAAAGATGGTCTTATGCAATAAGGCATTTGTCTTTGGCGTAGCATAGAACTACATTTAATAAGATACACCCTTTTGTATAGAATCCCACACATGAAATGTTCATAAGGTAGTAGCTCGGTTGGTAGCAATGAGGGGCTAAATCCCTTCCCCCTTAGGTTCAATCTTCATCAAGAACATGTACCCCATTGTGGCTTGGCTAGAAGGGTAGGTACCCCTGGTAATAAAGATGCCTTACAATATGTTTCAGGATGTCACAACCATAAATTGAATCACAAATTTTTTATTAAGTGTATATTGTGAGTTGTTACACCTAACCTAAGATTTATAATAAAATCTAAAGTTGAACTAAATATCTTCTAGATAATCCCATTCAATTACAAATTCCCTAAATCTAAAAAAACATAAAAATGCCAAGCCCAAAGATGCCATTTATTTTTCATAAGAATACTTTAGAAGTAACTTGCAAGATTTGGTAAAAATTTAACAACTAAGATGAGGCGAGGCGATGTTTCCTTAAAAACAAAACATATTTCCACCCAAAAATTAAGGTTGGTGGTTTGCTCCACATGCCACACTTTAAGTAATCCACTTCACTTACCGTTTTAAGTGAAGTAATAAAGTGAATACTATGAAAATATTTTTAAAACTTTAAATATATGATATGATTTGAAAATGGGAGTATTACATTATTACATTCTTCTATTTCAGAATGTTATATGTTTATTATTTATTACTTTCACTCAAATACGCCCATTGTCACCGTGGAGCGCATGGATAATTTGGTTGCTCGGAAATAAATTCGGAGATTAAATTTGAAAACTCATTTTGATTATCAATTATTAAAAAATATTATAATTGATTAAATAAAATATTAATATAATATAAATAAATATTTTGTATTATTTTTAAAAAATATTTATTTTTATTTTTTAATTTAAAATTCAAAATCACATTATAATAAGATAAACTTGAATGTACTTTAGTGTCAAATTTAATAATATAAAATTTAACTAGTCAAATGTTTAAATAGTTGATAGATAAGATTTATCATATAATTTCAACTTACTAATCAAGCATATCTCTTTTACAAATCCCTTATCATTATAGTCATATTTCAATCTTGATTTTTTGAATTTAAGGAGGACTAGCTTTTATCATTAAATTCAAAGAGATGTATAGTTTTAGCTTTTTTTTATGTTTTATAGATGCTTTCAAATTGTAATCGAGTTTCATGACTTATTTGAGCATTATAGTGCAAGTAAGTCCTTATCATTGACCTCATTTATATGACTAACAGTTTCTTGTTGGCCATTTTCTTTAAGGCATCTAAGTTTATATGACTAACAGCTACTTGTTTTCCATTTTCCTTAAGGCATCTAAGTTTATATCACTAACAGTTATTTGTTTGCCATTTTCCTTAGGGCATTTAAGTTATAATATATGTTTTCATATTTCAATTGAGCATTATGGTGCATATGAGTCTTTATCATTGACCTAGCTATCCTAACACCTATTTGTTTGCCATTTTTCCTAAGGAATCTAAATGAACATACATGTTTTTACATTCTTGCCCAAAATCATATTCAAAGAAATATGTTGAAATTTAGTCTAATTCTAATAAGGAAAATATGTTGTAGGCTAATCTACTCTTAATACGAAAATATGTTGCAATGTAATCTAATTATAGGGAAATATATTGGTCGTTTTATTAAATGTGCAAAATATCAAATAATAATCAATGTAAAATGCATATTATAATGGGAAAAGTCAATGCAAATATGAGTGGAAAATTAGTGTGGTGTCATAGGTGTTTTGATATTTCTAGTCATATAGTTCTAGTGTTGTGTCTTGATGATGTAATTTCAAAGTTCAATTGCACTAATACATTATTGTACTACTATGTCATGTTGATTTTTGTTAGACTATAGTTTATATGGTGAGTTGTATAGACTCGAAAAAACCAATCAATATGTTTTCTTTCTTGATTTTGATATGTTAACAAGGAAAACAAATCTTCAATTTGATATTCACATTTTTTTTAAACTCGTCGCTCTTTTATTTATAGTTGGTGAAAGATAAAAGGTTGATGAGATGGGTAACTGTATTCTTAGTGGAATTTGTTCATTTCTTGTGGCCAATTTTGAAAATTATACCATTTATTTGTTATATGGTACCATCTCTAGGTATGTTTCCAAATGAAACTTTTAAACTGAGCTCACTTCTAAGTAGAACACCCAGCTCTAGTTGTTTAATTCTCAAATGGCTTCTAGGGTGAATAAAAGGTCATCTCCATTTGTGGTGCCACGAAAGGACAATATTTTAGAAGGGTTGGAAACACTATTTTTTAATGCTTCCATGTATGTTTTTTTTTGTCCTTGTCTTACTATGACTCCTCTTTTGGTATTCATGTTTGATCATTTTTCATTTTCATTACATGAAACTTTTATGCTTCCATGTATGTTTTTTGGTCCGTGTTTTACTATGACTTCTCTTTTGGTATTCATGTTTGGTTGTTTGTCATTTTTATTACACGTGTCTCTTTGTAGATTGTTTCCTCCCTCATTGTCCCCTTAAGGATCAATAATGCAAAGAGGATGTTGTGAAACCTTTTTTCTTCTTCTTGAAATCACTGGAGTCACCCACAAATGAAAACTACTTCCTCAAGCTTCCATGTATGGGGTTGTTTGGTGGAGAAGGAAATTGGGGCTTCTTTTGAGGTGCCATCTACTAAAATGGTGGTTTTGTGAGCTAATAGGTAGAGGGAGGGATCATAGAGCGTCAATAGAAAGAGTGCATGTGATTTCATATCCTCCAACCATGGTGAATGTTGGGTAGTTCGATAGTTGTTAGTTCTATCATGATCAATGACAACTTCTTGGGAATGCCAAAATTAAAGAAGTGCATGTTCTCGACATTATCACAAATAACCATGGGTGTAGGCATAAGGAACCATCTTTGTTATGGAAGAGTGAGAGGTCTCAAATTAAAGTATGCAATGTCCCCCTATATGTTAACATACTCTATGTAATTGAATCAATGCAACAAAAAAATGAGCTAACTAAAAGTCTTATTTCCCATTAACAATCAACAATCACTCCAAGAATGCTTGGTAAGAACAATAAGCAAAGTTACACCAACTACATAGGTTAACCATGTTACTTCCATTACCCTCCATAGCATAATACATTAATCACATCAACTAATTCTCCTAAAATGTAAAGTTAATATCCTTCAATTATACACACTCGAGTCTTTGGGGTCTTGGTATAACAAAATAACCTGAACAAGTGGTATTGAAGTACCGCTCTCAGCGATTGTTGAGTGGAATAAAGTGTTCAATGTCGATTTGATGTTGAGAATGTCTACTACAATATGTTTAGTACAAGGTGTGTCTAGGGTAAAATTGACACAAAGATGACTTTGTGAAAAAATATTTTAATCAATGACAAAAATCCAAACTTAGATTAACCAGAGGCAAATTCATATATAAAATCATGGGAATAAAAAATAAGCATATTTGTGATAACAATTATGTGAGTACTTTTTTTATAAGAATGGTTTTGCCCAAATGGATTGAAGAAGGCTAAAGAGGTGAGTTGGTGTTTCCTTTCAAAACTATTTGGTATAAGTTTGTTTCTATCCCAAAATTTTAAGGTAAATAGTTTTGCTCCACTTGTTATACATCACTTAGAATTTATATTTGGGTTTAATTTGTAAGGATCTAATAAGTGGACATTATGAATATAATTTTTATTTTGTTTTTTGAAATACTTAAAAAGGTGGATATGCAAAATATTTTTTTTAATTTTTTTTATTGTACTTTCTTTGTAAATAATATTTAGTATGAATTTATTATTATTGATTACAACTTCTTATCTAATACACACATCTAGTGAAACACACAATATAAACAATAAACCAAAAAAAATACTGAAAATATTTTATATACTTACACATATTGAACACATTAAACTTGGATTTTAATATTTCATTTTATAAACTTAAATATCATCACACAACATATAATTGTACCTAAAGACATTTTCACAATCCAATATAGAAAAGATGTTGCAGTATGAATAAAACTAACATTATCATATATGAGTAATCTCTATATGTATGAAAAAGAGAGATAAGAGATTTACCTATAATATAAAAAAGCTTATAAATAAAGATAAAGATAAAAAGAAACAGAAACACAATTTACATATAAATAAAAAATATTATATAAATAAGATTTATATAAATGTATTGTTATAATATAAATATAAATATATTATTATTAATTAAATTGTTATTTTTATAAAATTTTAATCTTTATTCGAAAATATATTATTAATAATTAAATTGTTATTTTTATAAAATTTTGATTTTTATTCAATTTGATTTTAAAATTAATTTTATAAAAAAAATAAACTCAAATATTTATTTCTTTCTATATTTATATTTGATAAATCTAAATTAATATTTATATAAAATTTAAATATATTCTTATATAAATTTTAAATATATTCTTCTATATTTTTTTTTTCACTTTCTATTTCTACATTTCTATATAACTTTTATATATAACATGATACAAAATTAAAATACTATTACAATATATAATTTATAATTTTAAACATATATTACCCTCTAAAAATTTTATATATAATAATAATAAATTATATATATATATATATATATAACTTGTTACAAAATTAAAATATTATACCATATATAATTTATAATTTTAAACTTATTTTATCCTCTAAAAATAAAATATGTATTTATTTCTTTCACCCAAGAGATGATGATGTTTTATACAATGTGTATATACTATATACATATTTAAATATATGTAATGATTAGGAAAATATATTAATACTACTATATTATTTCACTATGTTAATCACTTATTACTTTCATTCACATACACCAGCCATTATATTATAAAGGTTACAAATGATTACATTAAAATAATAATATAATATATATAAACGAGTTTTAAATGGAAAAAATTATATACCAATTTTTGGGTAAGACTCTCAATCACATGATAGTAAGTTGACAGAAATCTATTTTATCAATTTTACTCATATAAAAAATTATCTAAAGTCAAATCTCTAGGTTGATAGATTAGACTTAAAGAGATAATTTCAGCTTATTAATCAAGCATATCCCTTATATAAATCACTTATCATCTCTAGTCATGTTGTAATCCTAAGTTGTTGAATCTAAGGAAAAGATTATGTTAAGGTCATATCCCATGCATGGCCATTGGCCTTCTTAGTGATCTGGCTCCAATACTTATTCAACCTGCAATCAAGTCCTATGACTTATTTAAGCATTATGGTATATGTGATTCCTCATCATTGACTAATAGTTGCATGTTTGCCATTATCTTAAGGCATGTGAATGATCATACATGTTTAAATATTATATTGAATGAAATATGTTATTTAAAAAAAATGAAATATAATAATTAATTAAAAGAGAGTATATTTTATAATTATAAAAAATAGTTTTAAAATTTTATAAATGATTTCAAAATATTATAAGATAGGTATATATTTTATAATTATAAAAAAAAAAAGTTTTAAAATTTTATAAATGATTTCAAAATATTATAAGATAGGTATATTTGAGTTTTATTTTACATATAAGCATAGCATCTGTATAGTATATTTCATAAAAAGAGAAGAAGATTAAATAATCAAAGACATTTATTTTATAACTAATCAATCATTATATTATTAAAAATATTTTCTCTTGAGTGGGTTTAATGGTTAAGAAAATGTATTTCTTCTCAAGAGATCATAGGTTCAAATCCAGAGAGTGTAGGATATGTATATCTTCTTAAACTTTAGTAGTCAAGTAGTTGGGCAGAGAAATCCCTTATCCCACAAACAAAAAAATCTCATACATCAATTTGATAATTTGGTGTCTAACTTAACAGTAACCTTAAAATTAAATTATTATTATTATTATTATTATTATTATATATATATATATATATATATATATATATATATATTAAATTAAATTAAACTATCAATCAAATCATCTATCCAATCAACTCAAAAAATTATCATCACTATGAAAGATCATATTTTATATAAAAATCATAATATATTAAACTAAACAATAAAAAAAACTAATCTAATTTCTATATATAATTTTAATATTGTGATTAGTGTTATCTTTTTTTACATATAATCTTAATATTGTGATTAGTTTCGTGCTGATGTTGTTGTGATGCCAACTTCGTGTTGAATATTTTCATCTTTGTGTTGATGTTGTTGTGATGCCATCTTCGTGTCATTGTCTTGTACACTTGTGAGATGCAAGTTTGGGTGACAAAAGAATACCTATTTGAATCTTTGGTGGAGTGACCTATGCAACTTGGGAGAGTTTTCTTTGTTAAGAAAATCTTCCAAAATAAGCTAGTTGGAATAGGTGGGCAGCCACCAATATCCACCTGGATGTTGTGTAGGGTTTCAGGACAGACCCAAAAGTGCAGAACTCACAATTAAAAAGAAATGTCTCCATTACAAATAAACGTGTTGAACTGAAAACTATCAAGATGAGCTAATAATAATTTAATTTTAAGGTTACTGTTAAGTTAGACACCAAATTATTATTATTATTATTATTATTATTATTATTATTATTATATATATATATATATATATATAT
>JASDQU010242808.1:28795-48897 GCA_032191745.1 Picea mariana
GAATTTTCTCAAAAAAATGCACGATGTGATAGATATTGGTGTCTCTTTACGAGGCAAATTTCAGGTGGCGGAAATTATTAGTGACACCCAGACTGTTCATTCATTGTATAAATATATGAGAAAGTTTAGAGCCATGGATCCAAGAAATTGAGAGGAGGATTTTATCCTTTCTCTTTTGTATATTATTTTTTTTGTGAACTTTTTTTTCTTTTCAAATGGAATAACGGATGGTTGGAATCTTTGGGAGAATGGACAAGTATTTTCAAAGAAGAATATGGAATTCCAGGTTGCTTAATGGCTTTTGTCCTATGACTAAAATGGTTTTATTTTCATTATAATATCTTCATATTCTTTGAATAATTGATTATGCATTGATTTAAATTAGCTTTAGTCTCTTTTATCAATACATGGTTAATTGCTATCATTTATATATTAATTTTTTCAATCTTTAAGAGTCTATTATCCCAAAAGTTCTTCCTGGACCATATGATTAACATATTTTGTTGAAACTATATGAGAAACAGTTTACTCTTTGGATTTTATGCTTTTGTAGATTGTGCAATGTTAATATTGTTTCTCATATAATTTCTGAATATGAAACTTTATTTGTATTGAACTAGTTTTAGACTGTTCTACATATAATTTTTCATGTTATGTTTTCATTTATATGGTTCATTGTCTTTTGGTTTAGTTTATATCTGTGACTGATCATCTATTCAAGTATTTTGAGTTTACATCTGATGCTAGATATCTGGTAACACCATTCTCGAGAATTGAAATTTCTTTCATTTTCAGTTATTGGACATTTCAAGGTCACAAGATATATAATTATTTGTCTTTCTGTCATTACAAACTCGCTCCAGAATATGAAACACTTCCTTGAGTTTCTTCAGGAAGTATTATGCTTTCTTTTTTCATAGGTTTACACTTGACATAGGTTAAGAGGAGCTCACAAATACAAAGAGATGAATTTAGCTTAGTACTCCTGATCAGTGAGAGGTTGGTAGGTGCATTGTTTTCTTTTATTCAGATTTGTTTATGAATGAGACAATGATTGCATTAATTAGCTTTGATTGTTTCTGTGTCATTGTTTCAATTGTATTTGCTTATTATTTATTAGTTTAAAATCTTTAAACATTAAAAAATAAAAAGATTTATGTTCTTACTTTATCTTATTTTGAAACATTATTATTAACATTCATTTTCGCAAGATTTCAAGTAAACCTTGTAAACTATATATAGATTGTTTATAATCATTTGTATATTCACGTTTATTTTTAATAAATATCAGTAAGTAATATATCATTCTTTAGAATCATAGCTATAGATTAGTTTATTTCTTTTACTGTTTTTAGGACTTTATTTGGCTAACGGAGCCATTAAACCTGGTGGATCAAATCATACCAAATGGCTTGGGTTAATTAGACAACCCCGGTCTGGATCTAACCTTCCAATTGATGGTGTGTCATTTACGCCTGTCAACAGGGCTTGCTTTCCATCTAAATCTTTAGAGTATATTCCTCCATTGTTGATCTCATCTGGAGCTCTATCGAGTGCCTAGTTCTTATTATGGATGTGACCAACAAGACCAAGAATAATCTCTACATCATCCCTTCTTTGTTGACCCTTCACCTGTCGAAGACATGTTTGACTTCGATAAGTCAGACTTAAGCCTATATCTACACTATAATGGACTTTGTCATCAAGTAGACAAATTTCATGCACCGCTCAAGAATGTGCACCAAGAGATCTAGTGCATTAACATATCTTCTCTCACTTTATCTCCTTGTTGTCTGACAGGAGAGAGAGTATCGTGTCTTCTATTATTACACCAAAAATAAATACATTATTCCTCACCTTTATAGATGACTATTGTTAGCACCATGTCATCCAATTTCCACACACACAAGAATTTATCCAGAAATGAAATACACTGGAAAATACTTCTTTCTCGTGTTTGTTGGTATTTGAAGTTACTTCAACCTTACATATAAGCTCTTCACTCATGGATCAATCCTTTATACCCTTGAAATCACATATTGGTTTCTGAATACATGACTGTGGCTATGATTTCCTTCTCTATGTGTCCTAGTGCCCTCATTTTGGTAGTTTGCATGAGGGTTGCATCCCACAAAATGATGGGTTGCACCACCATACCACAACTAAGAATCAACAATAAAAATAGATTGATAACTACAAATCAATGATGCATAGATTAATCACAAAACTCAATGAAAAGAAGAAAAAGACCCTGAAAGCGACATGGTGTTAAGGAGCAAAAAAATAAAAAATAAAAAAAAACTCTATATTACTAGTAGCAATGAAAAATTGGAACCTCCATAAGTTACTTTTTAGATGGGCTTTAGGTTAGAGTTTTGTTTAGAAGTAGTGTGTATCAGAGTTGACTAGAGGACAACATTATTTTTAATTGTTTTTAAATATGGCGTAATGGATTGATTAATCATAGTAGATTTCTTTATTATTCAGTATGATTGTAGTATATAAATATTATAAAAATTTTAATTAGATATCCTTATATGGATATGAAATGGTTAAGTTTTGGATGGGTTAGTATATTAGAGTCATGAAGTGTTTTCATTATTAATATTAGTGGGATGGGAATTTGGGTAAAGGTTGATAAGATGTACATAATATACTACTGGGGACATTGTTATACATATCTACCATGATTATTAGATATCGACTTTAAAATAGAATACTTATATCAATAAAAATAATTTAAGGCAATTTGTTTAGATGGGACCCTGAGCACATTACAATTTAAACTTGTGCAGTGAAATTATTTAAGACTAATTGATTATACCCGTTGACATTATGCACTTTAGACATGCAAAGTCGGGCTCGAGTTGGAGGTTGAATGGACTGTGTTAATTACCTTACTTGCTAATTTAATTGTCTTTATCTTGTAATTGATTGAAGGTACACCTCCCATGCAATACTGTAACAATAGTGAGTACCTTAATAAGTTAATAATGTTTTACTATCACATTTTACCTTAATGTAGATAACCTTGTTGATTGCAATTAAAGGTTATGTCATTGTCATTAGCTTAGTAGGCTTGGTCTGCTTGTGTCAGGCGGGATGTAGACACCTCCATGTTCCTCAGAACAGTATCCAGCCCTGAGACCTTAAATGGTTAAAATCAATGGGAACCTGGTCTTGAGCATTGAGTATGTGTCTTGGAGGTCCTAACCATTGCAGGGTAGGACGGGCGGGTAGTCAGTCTTATTTTGTTGTCGGTTGATTGTCAGTCTTTGCTTTCGAATTCTTGATGTGCGTCCTAGTTCATTATGTCGTGGTTGCAGTTGCATGCATCTTGTTCGTCGTCATGTTGTGACACATAGTATAATGTCCTTATTACCCTTGTACACACACAAAAAAAATAAAATTACACTTGTTATGAGAGGTTGATGTCGTGGCGAATGGGAGGTTCGTTACATATGGTATCAGAGCGGGTTCGACCCGCGACTTGGGATCACTACGGCTTTCGTTGACATGATTTGATTATATTGTTTCTAATCAAGTTGATTGTGTATGTGCAGGTAATCATGGTTAGAGGGTGTCGCGGAGGCAGACGATAGGGTGCTAGGGGAGGAGGTGCGACGCCCCCAGTAGCATCCACGCCGGAGGGGTCTAACCCCCAGGGAGACGAGCAGGTTCTCGGACAGGAGCAGATAGCATTTGGCGATGTAGTCAGGATGATGAGATCCTTTCAGTGCATGTCCGAGGCACTGATCAGTCGTTGGGACAAAGATTAGGCCAGGGCACTGGCACCCGCTAAGGTTCCACCGCGCACACCGGCCGTTACTGGTCGCATTCACCGTGAACTCGAGAAGGTCAAATTTCCCGAGTTCTTTGGTGCCCCGGATGGCACAGCCGCTGAGGCATGGTTGGAGAACATGGCGATGTGCTTCGCACTTCGCGATTATACCTCCAACATGAAGGTTTGCATGGAGGTATTTCAACTAAAGGGGAGTTCTCTTCTATGGTGGAAGACACTCCTACCGCAGTTGAACATGGTCGTCGAATACGTTTCATGGGAACTGTTGGAGGAACGGTTTCGAGAGAGGTACCTTTCAGAGGAATTCATTGAGCGTTAGCTCAATGAGTTCAACGCCTTACGACAGGGAGGTTGTACGGTGCCCGAGTACGAGGCCTATTTTATGGAGCTGCTCTGGTATGCTCTGCACCTTAACACGGAGAAACTTAAGGTCAATAGGTTCATGTTTGGCCTTAACGGCAGCCCGCGTGCAAAGTTTAGGATTTTGATGCCTCAAACCTTGCACGATGTCATCCAGAAGGCCCTCATAGCAGAGGAGGAGCTTATTAGTGGGGGTCAGACTAGGACTCTAGCGAGACCAGCAGGGCAGGTTTCATCTAGAACACGGCAGCACTAGACACCAGTGAGACATACACCGGGATATCCTAGCTTCCAAAGGGGATCCACTTTCACCACACCCCGGTGACCACCGCCTCAGTAGCGGATGCCTTATTGGGGACCACAGCATCAGCAGCAGCATCGCCAGCAGCAGCAGCAGTTTAGGCCTATTCAGTAGAACAGACCAGGGTTTCAGGCCGATGGGCCATCATCTTCTACTTTGGGTACTAAGACTACTGGGCCAAAGAAGGGGTGTTGGATGTGTGGGGAGCCACACTACCAGCGTGACTGTCCTGTGGAGAGGACCAGAGAGTCCGGATCAGCCGGACCCACTACAGTGGGAGATATGGGCAAGGCCCATCGGATTCATGCAACGGTGAATAACCGCCAGGTAGAGCATTAGTCGACTGTGCTCGAGATGACAGGTACTGTCGCTAACCAGACCCTTAGTATTTTGATAGATCCCGGTGCTACTGAGAGTTTCATTTCTGGTGCAGCACTAAAAAGGATTAAGGTAAAGGCAGTCGAACAGAATGAGTTTAGCTTCGTGGAGATGGCCTCGGGAGCCAAACAGAAGGTTGGAGGAAAGGTTACGGGCTGTGCCCTTAACCTGGGAGAGTTTGTCATGAGGGCCAACTTGTACGTCATGATCTTAGGATCTTATGATGTCGTAATTGGTATGGATTGGTTGGAATCGCATGAGGCGATACTCAACTGTAAGACGAAACGGTTGAGCTTGGTCGATGACGAGGGACAAAGACGTGTGATTGTAGGATGGAACCAGGGAGTTTCCCTGAGGTTTGTCTCTTCCTTACAGCTACAGAAGAGTATGTGCAAGGGGTGCAAGCTTTATGCGATCCTTGCGTTAAACGAGAAGGGAGTAGTATAATGTCTAGAACACCTTCCGGTGGTGAGAGAGTTTGCAGACGTATTTCCGAAGGAGTTACCTAGGATGTCGCAAAAGAGAGAGTTGGAGTTTACCATAGACCTAAAACCGGGGACTGAACCGATAGCAAGAACGCCTTATCGGATGTCCACCCTGGAGTTACAAGAGTTGAAAATGCAACTGAAGGAGTTGTTGGACCTGGGACTGATACGTCCTAGTGTGTCACCGTGGGGTGCACCTGTTATTTTCATTCGGAAGAAGGACAGATCATGGAGGCTTTGCATTGACTACCGTCAACTGAACAAGGCTACGATCAAGAATCAGTATCCCTTACCGAGAATTGATGATCTGTTCTATCAAATGAAGGGTGTGACGGTGTTCTCCAAGATCGATTTGCGATCAGGGTATCACCAGTTACGGATCAAGGAGGATGACATCCCTAAGACGATCTTTAATATGAGGTTTGGACACTACGAGTTTACTATTTTACCATTTGGACTGACAAACGCCCCAGGGGTATTTATGAGTTTGATGAACAGGGTGTTCTGCGAGTACTTGGACAAGTTCGTCAAAGTATTCATTGACGATATTTTGATCTACTCTCGGACAACGGAGGAGCATGACGAGCACTTGCGCTTGGTACTATAGTGTCTACGAGAGCACAAATTGTATGTGAAGTTGTCCAAATGCTCTTTTTATCAATCGAGGATTCACTACTTAGGGAATGTCATCTCCAGCAAAGGTATTGCCATGGATCCAGCCAAGGTCGAGGCTATTATGGAATGGCCTGTGCCGAAGAATGTCAGGGAAGTGCGTAGCTTTATGGGTTTAGCAGGATACTATCAACGGTTTGTCGAGGGATTTTCGAAGATAGCAAATCCAATCACGGAATTGCAGAAGAAAAACAAGAAGTTTGTTTGGACCGAGAAATGCGCGGAAGCATTTCAAAGGCTTAAGGAGTTGTTTACAACAGCACCGATACTAAAGGTCCTTGACATGGACGCGGACTTCTTGGTATGCACAGACGCATCCAAGGAAGGTTTTGGCGGAGTCTTGATGCAAGACGGACGAATGATTGCTTACATTTCGAGGAAACTGAGAAGGCATGAGGAGAACTACGCGACGCACAATTTGGAGTTATTAGCCATCGTATATGCCTTGAAGGTTTGGAGACACTACCTTGTTGGACGAAAATTTGAATTACAGACTAACCATTGTGGACTACAACACATTTTTACGCAAAGCGACCTGAACGCACGACAACGGCGTTGGTCGGAATTGCTTAGCAAGTACGACTTTGAGATTTCTTACATAAAAGGAACAGTGAACTGAGTGGCGGATGATTTGAGTCGAAGACCACGCATCTTTTCGATGTTACCTCTTCAGATGAATCTACGTGAGAAGATTCTCACTTTACAGCGTGACGATGACTAGTACAAAGAGGTCGAGGGTTTTATCAGACAAAACACCATGATGGTACCACGATATGAGGGATTTTCATTTGATAGCGATGGGTTATTTAGGTTTAGAAGTCGGATTTACGTACCACCAAGCGACGAGTTGAGGATGTTGATCCTGAGCGAGGCTCATAGAGCAGTTTACATGGCTCACCCGGGAGTCACGAAGATGAGGGAAAACCTTAAACCCTTATTCTTTTGGAATGGAATGAAGGCCAACATAGTCAACTATGTGGCCCAATGTTTAGAGTGTCAGCAGGTAAAGGTTGAACATAGACACCCAGCGGGATTACTTCAACCACACGCTATTTTGGAATCGAAATGGGAAGTTATTTCGATGGATTTTATTGTGGGATTGCCACTGACGGCAAGGAGACATGACTCGATTTTTGTAGTAGTAGACACTCTGACAAAGAGTGATCACTTTATTCCTGTGCGTACGACATATCAGGCACCTGACATTGCTAGAGTGTTCATCAGTGAGATTGTGAGGCTGCATGGCGTGCCTAAGAGGATTATATCTGATCGAGGATCGGTGTTTACAGGACGATTCTGGATGAGTTTCCAAGAGGCCTTGGGAACCCAACTTAACTTTAGTACTGCGTATCACCCAGAGACTAACGGATAGACTGAACGAACAAACCAAACCTTGGAAGACATGTTGTGCATGTACGTGATGGACCAACAAAAGCATTGGGAGGAATTCTTACCACTAGTAGAGTTCGCTTACAACAACAGTTTCCAGAGCACCATTAAGATGGCGCCTTTCGAGTTTCTTTATGGGCGACCGTGTCGGATGCCCTTGAGTTGGGATCGTCTTGAGGATAGGGTCCTAGTGGGACCAGAAGCGATCCAAGAAATGGAAGAGCAAATGCAAACCATAAGACAAAGGATTAAAGAAGCGCAGGATCGACAGAAGAGTTATGTCGATGCGCACTCAGTCGACCGTAGTTACGAGGTCGGCGATCGAGTCTTCTTGCAGGTTAAACTGCATAAGAGTTTGATCAAGTTTGGAAAGGGAGCTAAACTCTCTCCTACGTTCGTGGGACCTTTTGAGATTGTGGAGAGAAAGGGGCCTGTGGCCTATCAACTAGCCTTGCCTGATTCCTTGAGGTGTATGCACGATGTTTTTCATGTATCTGTTTTGAGACATTATATTAGTGATCCTACACATGTGATTGACATGAGTTCCTTGCAGGTATCGGATGAGGGAGCGCTCACGGCTGAGCCGGTCCGCATCTTAGATCATCACGTTCAATAGTTACGACGTCGAACGGTAGATCGGGTCAAGGTCCAGTGGGACAATTATAGTCCGCACTCGGCGACCTGGGAGGACGCATATGATATGCGCCGGCAGTTTCCATTTTTGTTTGATAGATAGACTTATGATACTGTGACACATTTATTTCGGCATTTATACCATGAAACTTCGGGACGAAGTTTAGACCAAGAGGGGGTGTATGTAACATCCCGCTCTGGCGCACTGAGAAAACTTATTCTTTGAGGACACTTGCTCGCAAGTGATTCAGACTATTATGATATTAAAACATTTGTCCTTGATTATGATGCGTTATGATAGATGACATGATGTTTTTCTGCATTGACATAGACAGGTGCTATTGACTCGGTTTTACTGAGTGTGCAGGGTTTTGGACCTTGAGGATGTAGAGGCATCGACGGAACCCCTTGGACTCCGGATCGAGTCAGGGAGTGTGATATTGGGGTTTGATTTTTTACTGTGATTTTAGTACATTTGATTAGATGATATGATGTGGACATGTTCTAACATGATTGTTGATGATGCAGGCTGACGATAGCTTGCCGACCAGACTCACATATGGAGTAAAGGGGCCACACACAATTACCAGAGAGGTTGAGGGAGAGGTGTGGACAACAACCTTGCCACAGCCTACTAGCACTCTTGTCGTGGCTCGAACTGTAGGTTAACGATTACCTAGTTAGAGAGGACCCACGATGCTGTGAGGGTAGACTACGACAGTCGCTCACGATGATTCTAAGGGGCGCGCAATAAGGCGAGGGCCTTATTCCTTAGAAGCCCTTAGTCTCCCATAAGTTCACCTGGTGGAGTGTTGACTCCAGGGGTTATTGATGTCTACCAATCAGTCAAGAAGCGAGTGGCACCCTTGGAGAACATGGTGCATCCTGAAGGGAACGTCATGCAAAAGAAACACTAGAGGTGAGTGGTACCCTTGGAACACGTAGTGCGTCCTAAAGGGCACGTCGCGATGATGATGAAAAAGGAACAAACCTAGATGGCCCTAAGACAATTAACACATTAAGAATTTTTGAAACAACTTCCCTAAATAATGTCGCCCAGTTCAGAATCTAAGTTCTAAATCTAAAACTTCTCTAGGGGTAAAATTTTGTCTAACCTTAAGAAAAATACCCTATAAAAATTAAAATTAAAATTAAACTAAGAACCACTTAAGTAATAGTTTTGTCTTCATAAAATTTTTGGGGTAAATTGAAGAGAATAAGAATTTAATTAAAATCAGTGGATTTAAAATTGTAAAGAAGAATTTAATTGTTTAACTTGTGAAAGTGTAAAAGATATTAAATTATTAATAAAAAGGAAAAGAGGTTAATTTGCGCAACTGCCATTTTGGCTCTAATAAAAAGGGGAAAGAAGGGAATAATAAAAATTAGGAAACTAAGGAATGGAGGAAACATAATAAAGGAAAGAAAGGAACTTATGGTAAAAAACGAGGTCAACTTAGTAACGATTCTGCAATTAAGAACCTTCTAATTTGAACTAAATTAGCAACTTAATTTTAGGGAAAGTATTTAAACCTGTGAGGGAATCTGGGAACACCTAGGAGTAAATTTAGGAGCAACTCTAGATGGGTGAGGGAAATAAGACAATTTAATAAATTAAAGAAAATAGTTAATGGAGAAACGTGGGGGATGGATGACACTTGTGCGAAGGAGAATATTTAGAAGATTTTTATTAAAACTTAATTTAAATGTGATTTAGGGAAAGATGGAAGTTCTAAAAAACTCTATAAAAGAAAGGGAAGATAAGGAAGAGGGGGATCGACTGTTAGCGTAACGTTACGCTGCCGGATTTGTGACTTGACTGATTACTTGTGGGGAGTTGGGATTTCCCAGCTCGAATAGGAGTGGTAGCTCGGCCTTGCGAGACGAGCTGGGAGCTAGACGTACCATCTGGATAGTGTGTGGCCCCTTTGCGAATCGGGGGGCTAAGGGGGAAGCAAAGTACCCCTAGCGTTGGCTGGGAGGAACCGGTGAGGTCTCGGCGGTCGACGAGCGGGAGGGGCATGGAGCTCAAGTGCGGGATAGTGTCTTCGGGTTATTCGTCGTCGGTCCCAGGTACGCAAGTGTGTTTGTTAGTTTAAGAATAAAAAGAAAATTGTTTAAATTTGTATATGAATCCTTATGATGATGATTGATGTGTTAAATTTGGGATCATCCTGTTTCCTTGTTGTTGTTTTCTACACCTAGAATGTTATAACCCCACAATCCTTTCGATGACTTATCCTTGGCTCTGGCATTCTCTTACTATTGGCTGCAATTTGTTATTGGTGTTCTTTAGGTGTTTATAAATTACGGTGGGCGTTATATCTGACTGTGGGCGTTTTGTTTTAATGTGGGCGTTTATATATTACTATGGGCATTTTGTATTGTTGTAGGCGTTTATAAATTATGGTGGGCGTTTTTATATATGGCCATGGGCGTTTTGTAATGATGGGGGTGTTTATATATTACTGTGGGCATTTTGTATTGCTGTAGGCGTTTATAAATTATGGTGGGCATTTTTATATATGACTGTGGGCGTTTTGTTTTAATGTGGGCATTTATATATGACTATGGGCGTTTATATCTGACTAGAGGCGTTTTTAAATATGGCTATGAGTGTATTGGCATTTTCGTTTTGTAAAATTAGTTCTGAGAATTCGTTCTGGCAATGAGTGTATTGGCATTCCATTTTTGTAAAATTTAGTTCTAAGAATTTGTTCTGGTAATGAGTGTAGTGGCATTTTCGTTTGTAAAATTTGTTCTGAGAATTCGTTCTGGCAATGAGTGTATTGGCATTTTCGTTTTGTAAAATTTAGTTCTGAGAATGCACCATAAGAATCAACCGTTGTTGACAGTCCATAAAAGAAACAGTAATAATTTAAAAAAAAAAAAATATCCAAGTTGGCTGAAAAATATATATATATATATATATTGATTTTTATCCATAAAAATCCATAAAAATATTATCCATAAAAATCAGAGTTGGCTGAAGAAAAATATATTGATTTTTATTTAAGTTTTATTTATTATATTTTGATATAGGCCATGGCATGGAATTAGAAAAAGAACGAGTGCATTGGACAAGAGTATTATGGATGTTATGTGGTAATTAAGTACGTGAGAGATACTCTCCAGTGATAAATTCGAATAGGATAATTATAGTTAGTCTTCAGTGACAGTAATACTGTCATGAATACACCTCGGAGAAGTGGGTGGCATGTACAACAGACATTAGAGGGTGGCACGACTTCAATAAGCCACAACAATTGATGAGTGTTGTTCTGTTTGTGAGGTTGGTTGCAAAACCATGAAAATGTTTTAGAAAGATCATAAATTGGGGAAGAAGAACTACTAGGATGTTAGGAATTCAACTTAAAGCCCGTTTAAAGTAGAATGAGAAGATGTGGGAGATCGAACGATAGTACTGAATCAGAATTAGTATTGAGACATGCAGCTTATTTGAAAAAAACTCAGACATTCTGACATGCGGCCTATTTGAAAAAAAAAACTCAGAAATTTTGAAACCCTTTTAGAGGTGAATGGTGACAGTAAGAAAGGTTTTGGTGTGGATGGTGAGAAATCAACAACTTCTACATTGGATGGGCAAGCAAGAACTGTCTATTATTTTTATTTCGTAATCCAAGATTAGCAACAACTGAATTTGAGAATTTACAAGGGAAACAATCAGTTTGAAAAAAAAGGAAATGTAAGGATTACAATATTTGCAAAAGCACAATATGATTCCAAGGGTATGCTATATAAAAAGATTGAGAACTAAGAATCAAAAATAAAAATAGATTGATAACTACAAACCAATGATGCATAGATTAGTCACAAAACTCAATGAAAAGAAGAAAAAGACCCTGAAAGCGACATGGTGTTAAGGAGCAAAAAAAAAAAAAAATTCAAAAAACAAAAACTCTATATTACTAGTGGCAATGAAAAATTGGAACCT
Organism: Picea mariana; assembly: GCA_032191745.1. Lineage (NCBI taxonomy): Eukaryota > Viridiplantae > Streptophyta > Pinopsida > Pinales > Pinaceae > Picea > Picea mariana. The sequence continues at coordinate 40,771 of JASDQU010242808.1, forward strand.
CCATAAGTTACTTTTTAGATGGGCTTTAGGTTAGAGTTTTGTTTGGAAGCAGTGTGTATCAGAGTTGACTAGAGGACAACATTCTTTTTAATTGTTTTTAAATATGGTGTAATGGATTGATTAATCATAGTAGATTTCTTTATTATTCAGTATGATTGCAGTATATAAATATTATAAAAAATTTAATTAGATATCCTTATATGGCTATGAAATGGTTAAGTTTTTGATGGGTTAGTATATTAGAGTCATGAAGTGTTTTCATTATTAATATTAGTGGGATGGGAATTTGGGTAAAGGTTGATAAGATGTACATAATCTACTACTGGGGACATTGTTATACATATCTACCATGATTATTAGATATYGACTTTAAAACAAAATACTTATATCAATAAAAATAATTTAAGGCAATTTGTTTAGATGGGACCCTGAGCACATTACAATTTAAACTTGCGCAGTGGAATTCTTTAAGACTAATTGATTATATCCCGTTAACATTATGCACTTTAGACATGCGAAGTCGGGCTCGAGTTGGAGGTTGAACGGACTGTGTTAATTACCTTACTTGCTAATTTAATTGTCTTTGTCTTGTAATTGATTGAAGGTACACCTCCCATGCAATACTGTAACAGTAGTGAGTACCTTAATAAGTTAATAATGTTTTACTATCACATTTTACCTTAATGTAGATAACCTTGTTGATTGTGATTAAAGGTTATGTCATTGTCATTAGCTTAGTAGGCTTGGTCTGCTTGTGTCGGGCAGGATGTAGACACCTCCATGTTCCTCAAAACAGTCGCCAATCTTGAGACCTTAAATGGTTAAAATCGATGGGAACCTGGGCTTGAGCGTTGCTTATGTGTCTTGGAGGTCCTAACCATTGCAGGGTAGGACGGGCGGGTAGTCAGTCTTATTTTGTTTCTGGTTGATTGTCGTTCTTTGCTTTTGGATGCTTGATGTGCATCCTAGGTCATTATGTCATGGTTGTAGTTACATGCATCTTGTTCATTGTCGTGTTGTGACACATAGTATAATGTCCTTATTACCCTTGTACACACACAAAAAAAAAAAAATTGCACTTGTTATGAGAGGTTGATGTCATGACAAACGGGAGGTTCGTTACACTCAAATCCATTGTGATCTACAACAACAATTGCCTCTTATATATCTCTCTATTTTCCTCCCTTGATGGTGGTTTATTTACTATTCACTTTGGAAGTGATTCTCTTTCTTGTTGGTGGAAACTCTCTCTAAAAATGTTGGCTCAATAGATCATGTGAAAAAGATGTATATAGTAGCTTGATTCCTCACATCCTCATGCCGCATCTCTTTCAAAATGGCCTTGAACAACAAAAGACGATTACTTCACACTACAAACTTCCCTGGAAGTAGATCAACAACAATATGTTCTCTTCTTAGAACCTTTTTCTTCACTTTGATACCAAATGATGAAAATTAGAATGGTAGTGGAATATGTTATCACTCCAAGAAACCCTTTGTGGTTGCAGACCAAAGGTGCTTGGTAACTTAAGAAATAAATGTTTTTGTATTTTGTAAAGGTGGATCAATGGGATAACTCAATTCAACTTATGGCATTCAGACATCAAAATGATAAACAAATAGACAGTGCTCTCCAAGATTGGTTAAACAGTAAGATAGCTTTCAGTGGGTGAAGAAAAGATTGCTCATAAACCAGTGCAAAGCAGGGTCTAATAAAAAACTAAAGAGACTGATTATAATGTCATGAACCAAACAATAGGATAACAGCTATTCAAGGTTTGACAACAATATAACAGTGAAGAAGAAATATGGAAAACTGCCACCAAAATGGAAAGAAACCTGTGATCTGTATTAGAAAATGAAAGGTCTAAGTACAAAGAGCATTACTGTATCCAGAATCGAACCCTTTATCAAACTGAGTTCCTAGGCTTTATAGCCGTTACAAACAATTTTCAGATCCTGAAAACATGGATCAAATCATCTAAAAATAGCAAGTCAAAATTCAGTTGCCAAATATGTGGGATAATCCCCAAGAATGAGGTCAATCCCAGATTTCATGATCTCTTTCTCTTGTTGACTGTTGGTGAAGTGAAGCACAGCCTCCCAAGGCTGACTAGTGACTCTTCCAAGAGGCAAAATTCGAATTTGATGAGGTGGCAGAATGTCTTGATTTTCTGTTCAACATAAATTATCCATATCCTTTGAAATATCTTTTTTCCTCATAATATGTCAAAAATAACTGTTGTGCTGGACTTGATAATTCATGTGACATGCATTGGAAAAGGTCCCAAACCTTTTCATATCAAAAATCCCTGACCTGTGCAAAAAATTATTCGAATTCTGGACAAACAGACTTTTGGTGGTTGACTGGAACAGTTCCTAGGTAATTTAACCACCGAAAGTCAGAATTTTCAGAAAAAACTGCCTTTGGGAAAAATCAATTTTCTCAGCCATGGAATATTTGTTTCGCATGTTCCAATAGTCGATCGACATATACATATCGTAGGCTTTCCAATGGTACAATCAGATTTGGATTTGGAGCTAGGGAAAATAGTAAAAATTTCCCTACAAGATTAGGCATATTTCCTTCGAAAATGCTGGTGCGTTTTTGAGAGTTAACAAAATAAAAACTCACATATACACAACATTACTGTGAAAAGCAAGGACACAGGAGATATGTGCTCCAAACACCTGAAGGGGAATTTTTATTATAAAACCATTCCGGGGTTGTTGTTATATTTCCTTGTGCAAATGGTCCATTTTATAATCATAGGTGATCATAAAAACTATTACATAATTAGATGGTTGGTTCAAACCATTTCCAAAACTCTCTCCACAATATCCCCTTAAATATCTCAACATATCTCCATGAATCTTTCGACAAATCTTCATATCCCTAACATGGCTCATTTCTCCTCATCTCTCACTCTCACTTAGACTTTCTAGAATTAGTCTACCTCATTACAAAGAATCATATAATTTATTAATAATTCATGATCACAATTATATATACTCCTCCCTTAACAAACACTTGTGATCTCATTCCTTTTTTCACTTAGTCCTTTGAACTGGTCTCATCTTCATTTTCTTTGTCTTATATTCTCTCTATATTTAACGATCTTTGGTTTTCTTCCTTCTTTTACCTCGATATTCTTCCTATTGTACCTGCAAATTTAAACATTGTTGAATTCCATATAAAAAAGTAACCATCCACCAGAATACATGGGTCGCCATATGTTATATCCATCGATTCTCTAGGAAACTCTTTCTCATACATGGTTCATCAACCATTCTTCTATCATGAGTCTGCATACCTATACATGTTACTCCCCCTGCATCATTATTATCATCATCTTCATCCTATGTATTTTGCTTACCCATAACCATGTTATCGATGTTATTGCATCACAAATGTTATGAACCAATGCCTTGAGAATGATAAAAAGTCAATGAATAATAGTCCACTTCAAGGGGGAAACCTCCTTTTATGATATACTCAATGTAAAAAAATGAGATAATATGATCATAACACTAGGTCTCTCATGTGTGTGTGTGTGTAAAGAGAGAGAGAGGAGACAAAGGGTACAATGAAGGTTTCTAGCCGACCTACTAATATAACACTATAAATGTAATAATTCAATATCTAGGGATTAATAAGGGGTTTTATACTTAACATGGGGCTTTGTTTAAGTCTTACAAATTGTGAAAAATGTGAAATACAATTAAAGTTATATTTATAAAAAAAATTAATCAACCTTCCCAAAATGCGTAACATAAAGGTTCAATTTTTTTTAAAGACATCTATAATAGATATCAATATCTATTACATTGCATTCTATATTAATACCACTTTCTCATTATTGACTACCACCTATCACTATGCACTATCTTGTAATATTTTCAACCATGTTTTTATTATTAACTACTCACATTATATCATCTCCTTACCATGTCCTTTATCACTATATTTTACATTTATTATATGTGTATTCTCATACTATCATCCTATTATGCTCATCATTAGCTCACTATAACTTTTTATATACGTTTCTCTTCTTACTTTTACTTTTGTTATACATATGCATTTATATCCACACTACCACATTATATATATATACACTTCCTTGTTTCTTTTATTATCTATGCCACATTTATCCTTACTAATATTTTATTATCATCTTGTCGCCATAACCTTTATTCACTTTGTATACCATGTATATAAGCTTACAAACTTCAATAGTACCACATTGATAACAAATTATTAATCCCTTATTTCACATCTTCGACCATATATAGAGCTTCAACCAAATCCATGATTTTGGGTGAGGAAGCTCTCTCTTCATCCAACAAAACTACTTTGATGACCTCGTTGACCTCCTTGTCAAGCATGTCCAATGTTGTAGTTGTACATGTGTTAACCACTCATTTCTTCTTCTTTCTTCCGCCAGATTTACTAGATTCAGAAATCCTATATTCTCTTGGATAGGAAATAATAACCCAGTTATGAATCTAGTATCCATTATACTAGTACTTAAACTATCAAAATTATTTGAATAATCAAGATAATCCCATAATATTTTCTATTAAGTTTTAATAAAAACTCACATATAATATTTTGCCTACACCATCACATGTTACATCAAATCATTTGTACATGCTCTACAACAACTACCCGTGAAAAGAGGCACTGGAGAAAAATGTCATTGATGTAAATCACTCAAGTTTAATATCCAAATATTGCAAAATGCAAAGACCACCTATTCCTAAATGGAAAAACTCAGATATAGTTTTAATTAATATTGTTCTAACATTCATTTCACAACAAAAGACTAAGCCTAAGTCTAAGTTAAAAGAATTGAGATAAATCAATTTCTTGGAAAAGTGCGAAAAATATAAAGATTTGATAAAATGCACATGTGTGCATGAAAATAATAAAAGGGATTTTTTTTAATAGAAAGAAATAAAATATGAGAGAACAGGTGTACACATAGAATAGTATCTAGAGTCAAGCTACCACTAGTCTAACTAGAAGAAGACTCCTAATCCAACTCTAACTAATATCTAGTTGGGAGACACTCATTAAATGAAAATTTGAGGAACAAAGGGACAAATAAGAGCGAAAATAGGAACACATTGGGGAGTTTGAGGGAAATTGGTTTTTTAAGTAAAATAAAAATGGTAATTACTTTTGAAACTTGGGGAGAGTGTGACAAGTGTGTGGATGAATAGTCATAATTAATTTAATATAAAAAGTTAATTATTTGTGCATGAGGACGTGTGTCAGTGAGGAAATTTCTATAAAACAAATGGTGAAGAAGGAAAAGGGATTTCACTTATTCTTGGTAATGTTATGTTGCCAAAATTTGTTTTGACTGATTTTTACTTGTGAGAGTTGGGATACCAAGCTTGTAGAAATAGTGGAAAATCCACCTTGCGAGGAAAGCCTTGGAGCTATTGTTTGTTGGTTTCTTGTGTGTGGCCCCTTTGCGGCTCGAGGGGATAACGGGGGAGAAGAGTACCCCTAGCGTTTCCTGGGAGGTACCAGTTAATTCCTTAGATTAGTAGGTGTTAGCAAGGAGGACGTGGCGCAAGTTACAAGTTGAAGATCAATATCAAATAACATCTTCTTTTTGGTTACAGTATTTAACGATTTGTTGTATTGTTATTTATAATCTTGTAGTAAATTTTAGTCTGAATGTTGATTATGATAAACTGAATATTTTGCAATGGATCAAGGTACTCATGGGTGAAATTCCTGAAAATATTAATTTCCTGTAATTACAAAATTATTGATTGAAGAGTAGATTCACATCACCATTATCCGGTTATGGGATTTAAATTTTTAGTTATGTTGATGAATACAAATCTTCTAATGTAGACTTTAAATTGTTGTTATAAAATAAAATTGTATATCGAATGGTTGAATGAAGGCATTTCAATTATGTTGTTATAAGAACTTATTAAAATATTAATTGGAGGTGTGAATACATGTGTCAAGTCTACAATAGATCTGACCTCTCTCTGACTAATTTATATATATAGATAGATATATCAGATCTATTCAAGCAATAAACCTAGAGGAATCCAAACACAAATCAAAGAATTAAATTTATTGGTTGATTCCTGTTGTTATTAAAAAAATTAAAAAAAAAAACAATCCTAACTTGCATTAACATAACATCTTCATGATTATGGTAAACAATTAAAATAAGAAAAATGTTGAAGACAAACACAGGCCTTATGTGGGTAATCCCTTGGCGTTGCCTCGATTGACAAAGGAGTGGACTTAATGCGTACCTATCCTCTGTAGTAAGGTGTACCTTACTCTTTCTTGTCTATTTTCTTGCAAATAGATTGAAGGTGTGATCTCCCACGTGCGATCTAGAGTGGTAGATAAAATTTTGTTTTTACCCTAGAAGCTTGTAGCAGAGATCTATCGTTTTTCAAACCTTTTCTTTGGCGCCCTGTCCAGTGAATAAGTTGGAGATTGTGCAGTGACATCTCCAATATGCAAACATACCTTCATACACTTTCCTTACCGTTATTCCCACTTCTTTACAAGATTGAAGATCTTCATCGTCCTCTTTATTCCTGGAAATACAATATCCCTTGATTTTACCAATCCATCTAAGTTTAATGAGAACCGTTGTTCACTAGTAGTAGAACTGAAGGACTTGCTAAGGAGTAGATTTGATTTGTTTTGATAGTAATTGTTCTATTAAGTGGACACCCATTATAGTTCGTCATCCAACTATTTTAGTCAACTTTTGCTTACCCGCTCGTGGTCTCTTAGTGGTAGTTCTCTTGTGTTCTCGAGGGTAGTTTAGAACGTATTTTGTGGAGGTGATTGAATCATTTATGAACAAATTTCATTAGAACATAAATTATAGCGTGCGAGAAGTAGGTCATCAACCTAGCATTGATGTGTGGATTTTATGTGTAAGTGAAATTTATACATTTAATTTGATTTAGCACATTTAATTTGATTTAGCACTCTCTCTTAAGGTTCGAGTGATCAAATCTCTATCCAAGAACAAACAAACCGTGATATTGCAACTTCTAGATGACAAAATGAGCATAAGGATCGAATCATAAATTCTTTGTGTGCAATATCCTGTCTGTACAAAATAAAAGTTGAGTTAAATGCATTGAGAAATGGAATTGTTTTTCAATTTATGAGTTGTATTTAATGAGAGTGTTGTGAGCTTAGCTATGATTATGATACGGTGAGATTAGGGATATTATATGTTGCTAAAGTTGTAATTGGGATAACTTTCAGTGTGCCTTTCATGTGAAGGGTGGAGTTCTATCAAATGACAGAGTGTATGGTGTTTGCAATTACTTAATGAAAGATAAATTATAAGACACATAGTCCTGTTATAAGGATTGACCATTGAGACCATTCTTCAACTATGATGTTGAGTTTGGAAAAGGAGGGTTACACCTTCGTCTTTCAATTTTTAAAGATTAGAATAACTTGTTCGATATGATAACTAAATATTCTTAGTCATTTGACAACTTAACGCTTGGTATAGATGTTTTCTTTGATTGGTTAAAAAATATATATATAATATTATTATATTATTATATTATTAATATTAATATTAATATTATTTCAATTTCATACTTAGTTGATTCAAAAAGGGAATTAAATAAAAAGAAAAGTCTTGTGTAAAAATGAAATGGTTTTTTATTCGAAAAGAATAATAAGTAATCATTTATTTTAGTCATTAAAATTTGACTTATGCAATTATATTAATCATTATTATAACTTATATATTTATGTTGATATTAATAGATTGGAGGATTTTATACACAACCTGCACTCAAACCTAATAAGGTTAGAGCGCATTATATTATATTGTTAAGATATGTAGCTACATATATTAACTCATATAGTGTACCTTGTCTTGAAATCAAGATTGGAACATAGTTACAATTATAATTAAGATATGTTATATACATGTTGATATACATATGTATATATTCAAAATATAATTACGTTATGAACCCTAAGTCATAAATGGAAGGAAGAGCAATATGGGACAATAATTATTTAGATAATTATTAATGAGCTTTACCAATTGATTGATATTAATGAAATTTTTAGCAAATCATTGTTGTTTA
>JASDQU010242808.1:58514-77542 GCA_032191745.1 Picea mariana
ACTCCTAGTTATTCCCTTGATATTATCTTATTTTCTTATTTGAGTGGGTGCATGTAGTCACTACTTTATTTTAATTAAATCCTCTCATTAGTGTTTCAGAAGTCTATGTATATTTTCCCACTACCAATTTGAATTTGAATTTGAATTCATTTTTCCTTTTTCTTCTCCTTATTTTATGGTTGCACTAGTAATTAATTTTAAATTAATTAAATCAATTTTCTTCTATTTCATGCACATTTCTAAATGAATTCATTTTTTTTAATAAATTTAAATCAACTACCTTATTTTTATTTTTTTATCAAATGTGCAATAACCTATATGCTCAATGAATCACTCATGTATTTATTTAATTTTCCTAATTTAAATCAAATGCATATGCTAGTCAAATATTTTTTCCATGTATGTGTTGTTCCAAAGTCTGTACTTAAGGCTTACAAGTATAGTGTCTAGGCATCCGAAAGTGGGTAAAGGGTGGAGAAGAGAGAAACGTCAACCTTCGGCAAAGGAAACTAGGGAAGGTTTCTACGTTGGCATTGCCTAGCTTCCAATTGTTCCTGGATGGTTATATCCTATTCAATAGCTGCCCATGAACGTTCGAGTTCAACCTGGGTAGTAGCTGTTTTAAGAATAGTATCGAAAAGGTTTAAGGCAATGTGCGTTTGATTTGATAATCCGGATTCGATATTGGGTTGTGTTGGTACAGGGACAGTCATGGAGGAACAGTAAAATAAGAAAAACTTCAGAAAGAAATTAAGTGTTGTCTCAATTCGGTCATATAAAAGAGAATTTATGGTTTCGGAAATAAACGGGGTGCAAATCAAAGGCTCTTTCCCGTAACTAAGTTATATCTTAATAAAATGTATGAGGTGGGAGAAAAACATTTAGCTGTTTATCGAATAAGGCTCCTATCAAGGGAGAATCTCACGTATAAACAGAAAAGGAAAACCGTAGGAAATAACCCGATGAAGCATAAAATATATATAGAATTCTGAAAGTGTTGACTGGTCTTACACCCGCTGATAGCTGGTACAAAGAAAAAACAATAAACAATTATAGAAAACCAAAATTCATTCGCTATAGTAGTGGTCGTACTAAATTATAACGAAGCATTCATCAGTTATGAATATGAAATGAAATGAAATATGAGATACAAGAAAACAAACTCATAACACGGTCGTGACGGAATTGAGAATCTTCAGATTTGCTTTGTATTAACTCTCAAAATGTAAAAACTCTTGTTACAATCGACACAAAAAGGTCCAGCCTTTTTTCTTTCTTTCTATGGTATATTTATACATTTTTACAATGAGACGGAATCTCAATCGTTACAAAAATTTTAGTTATGATAGGGAGGAGAGCAATCACTACATTTCTTCTTCTCTGTCTTCACTCGGTACCAGAAGTTTGTCCTCGCGCGTGTTTGGTATAGGTGACACATCTTTCAACCAACCGAGATATCAGCCTTGACAGTTGGCCTCAAAAGAGTAACAATCTCGGGCTAATTGCAGCAGCCTGTCTTCCATCTGTCTGTCTATGATGTCGATAGCACATAATTGCGCACTTGGTTTAATCATACATTTGTTTATTTGGACTATGTCCGCCATAGTCACTTGGGAGATCTTGGTCGAATCTCTCTCCTCTTTTTCCTTTAAATAAAGCGAGATTTTTTCCATATTCATTTGAATCAATGCCTCGGCATTACCTCCGCGATCAATGCCTAACAGATTGCCATCTATAGAACTAAAGGCATCTTCTAAGGAATTTGTTACCCTTTTGGCTTGCAGCTTGCCTTCCGCGATGTTGTGCTCCCATTCTTTTAATAGAATGTTTCCTTTGGTCTGCTCCGAAATGGTGAACCTGGGAGTACTTCCCGAATCCCTGTTGTTTGTGGCTATCACACCCTCTTGGAAGGCGACCCGTGCTACTCTAGCTTCCCTTTCTCTAGCACTTAAATTCTCCAAAACTTGATTAACCAACAAGCAGTTGTCCCGAATCTCCTCTACCTTGCTGAGTAAATTTCATTGGGCTACAGAGACTCTGCTCCGAATCTCTATCACCTGGGACTGAAACATCCCGATATCTATCACTTTGTTTTCGGCGATTTCCACCCTAGCCTGCAGTTGTTGGATCAAATATTTTTGCTGGCTCGCTTGCATCTGACCATCCCAAACCACCAGCTGTGCTTGTTCGAGCTTAGTCTTGAGTAGCTCTATCTCATTTTTATCAACCAACCTTGCTTGCTCTATACCTACACTCGCCTGGTCTTTGGTAGTCTCCATTGTTGTGGCTAATCTAGCTTCCAGGGTCTTGATGAGGCGATTCTTTCGTTTCAGTTGGTTTTTCAAGACCCCGACTAAAAATTGATTCGTCGTGGCGTATGCTCCTAATGTCCCTGTTATTTCAGTCGTGAATTGTTCATTCCTCTTGTCTTTTCCATCAATTATAACTTTGTATTTATTGGCTGTTGATTCTCCTTCCTGATAGAATTCCCTCTTCACCACTGCCTTTCTCTTCTTATTGAAGAAAAACTCATTCGGAGGGAGTTCTTCTACCCTTATATGCCTCAACTCTTCATTGAAGATCCATCCTGCATCAATATTTCCCTGAGTCGAATGCAAGGGAGTAACTGATGTGATAGGTTCTCTGATATGCTTCGCTGATTTTCCTGGAGTAGTAACCAGACTCTGCTTCTTCGGCGGGTCAGGAGTCTTTATCTCTGCTTTTGGACTCTTAGTTTTCTCTCCCTCATCCTGTTGTTTTTATTGATCGAGAGTTGCATCCTTAGAGCTTTCGGCATAATTTTGTTTCACCTCTGTCGTACTCAGACTCTCACCCCACAACACTGCAGGAAGACAACTGCGTCAATGTTCTTGGAACTTCAGAACATCGGCTCTTTCCTCGGGTGCCAAGGTTTGCATCCAAGCTAGAATCTCGGCATAGGACCTTGCGCCTCGGAAAATGTCATCCAAGGGTGAATTCTCGTGCTCAAATCTCTTGAGCCCACAACTGGCCAAATGATTGCTCACGACCCTTTGCGGATCGTGCTTCTTGTATTCAATGAGGACCAAATTTAGGTCTTCCAGGGCTGTTGCCTCAGCTTTGGCATGCCCGAAATATAATAAAGAATATGAATTTATATGAACAGGAAAAGGTGGCCATACCTTCTTTGAGTATCCCTTAAGATCCTTGCTTATACCACGGATTAATGTTTGTCTAGCAACCTCACAACAAGCCAGCTTGTTGGGAATGAACAATGGCAATGCATGCGGGGGAATAGAAGCCTCGAAAAACTCTGAGATATGAAAATTTGGCTTCTACATACTAGTCAGCTATGCTACTCAAATTTGTTACTATACTGTCCGAGATCCTGGGTGGCGGGTGACCGAAAATAGTGACATGCAAAGGCACCATCACCCAGTTGAAGATTTTGTATACGAAATTTGTTGCTTTGTTTTCCCATAATTTTGAATGATAGACGTGTATGGGCTCGTCCTCTGCTGGAGTCCAACTCCAGCTCATTAAGGGAAATGGTGTTACAAAACAAACGGCGTCCATAATGTATGCAGACATAAAAAATGAAGTAATTTTTCCGCTTTCTTTCTGCGCCTGATACTCTGCGACCCGACTGGTCAAGCTGTCGAACAACATCTTCGCCCAGTCGAAGGAACAACCTTCGGTGACTCGAAACATTAGAAGCACCCATGGAAGAAAGAAATGTGAGGTGTCCTCTCTCCCATATAATCTGCATGTCATCATAGCTACATACTTGTACTGCAGTTCTAAAGAATCTATTGAATATATACCATGGCTATCTACCGTGAACTTCGCAGAGCGCGAAACCCAATCTTTTATTAAGATAGACATGGTTTTATCATACTACACACATTCCTTCTGTTTGAATTTGTCTAAGAATTCGGCACCATATGTAAAGTCGGACGTTGTGGGCAACTTATACATGGCTTGCAAATGTTCAGGCCTGAAAGTCCCGATGGTGACCTTCTGCTCATTCATGATGGTTCTAGTTGATATGTCCACATGGTCTAATGCCCATCGGACCATATCATAATATGGCAGTAGTCGTGGCTTGACTGCTACTTTGTGCATTCCAGATTGGATGATGATCTTATACTTGGTGGTTATATCATCTTTTTCATTGTCGCTGGAATCATCGGAATAATCCACCAATTCAGCCTGCAGAACATCGGAAATGAAAGACCAGTTCGGGACAGAGTTGACACTTCGAGGTGAAGTATCAGCAATGTTGTCCGAGCCTTGTCCCGAAACCTCAACAATGGCTTTGGATGCTTTTTGCGGGGCCATGATGGGAGATCCTGGTTTAGCTCTTCTGCGATAAAAATACGTATACATACAGAAGTCAGCTCATCGAGAAAATGTGCTCTACGTAATGTAGAAATGAATTTGTTATAATGCATAACAGCTCTTATATATATTCGAAAACTAGGTACCTTTTAGAACAGGTCTGTCAAATCATGTTTAGAAATAAATTTAGCCATAAAAATCCAATCTTTATTCATCGATTTGCCCTATTTCCTCATTAATGTCATAAATTTCGGTGGTTTGAAATGTCAGTTGGCGTATGGAAGGAATAAGGCTACCTCATAAATCGTGCAAGCATCGAAACACGGGATATGTATTGATTTAGCTTAATTAATCCAGTTTTACCAACGTTAATTAATCTTTCACCACTCGTTGTATCAAGAATTTTGCTTTAACCTTTTGAACCTCTAACCCCCGAAATTGCGATGATTGATTTTGATTAATAAAAACGTAATTATGATTAGGAGCTTAATTAATTTCATAATTATTTATATTCGCCGTATCGCGACTAGGAGCTTCAAAGGTAAGTTTTCGGGAAGTTTGCATGTCGAGCTGCAAAACCGCAAGTTCGCGATAATATGACTTAATTAAAAGGGAAGATAAACTCAGATTAAGTGATTAATTAATCGTGTTCATACCCTTATCGTGATTTCGCAAGTCAGGGTTTAGACAATATAACTTTTAAAAAAGAAAACGCTAAGTGGCGAATTGCCGACAGAACGTTACTATGGTTTAGCTTTTACCTTTAATCTTGACAGGGGTTACTAAAAAAAGGACTTCATCTTCTCGGCTATCAGGGCTACAACAATAAACTTTTGGATTTGGTGAACGCTGAGGTGCGAAAACCCGATGATGTTTTAATCATGGGGAAAACTTTACTCCCGTTACTGCCCTGGGTAAAAAAAAAAAAATGATTTCGTCGTTTCGTTGCTCGAGACATGTGAACTACATGATTTATAGCATTCGACCTACGAGATCCCGAGGTAGAACAAAAAGAAGAAACATTTTTACGAAAGGTAAGACTCGCCTCGAGAGTACAATAATCATCGTTGTTTGCATGATAAGGATTCAGAGATTTTGAAACCACAGACGGAAAATACGAAAACCATCTTTCGATTTCGAGCATTAAAAATGAAATTTGTGACTGGCTAGAAAACAAAGGCGGCTCCAACTAGGGATCCCACTTTCTTGTAAGGCGGGAAGAACATTAGACCACGTGCCAATATTGGGTAAATGGAGTCAATAGCTTCAATCAAGCGAAAAAGGTTCCTGAGAACAGGGTATCGAAGGGGGAAAGAGACTTTGTTCTTTACCTTGAAAAGATTTTTCAAACTCATATACTCTTTTTAAACTTAGCTGTAGTCCCTTTCATAACTTTCCCTTTCCCGCTACTAAATTCAGGTCTGCTTTAAGACAATCAAAACAGTTCTAGGAGACCCAACAGATCTTGCAGCTATCAGCTTGCATCAAAAGAAGAAGATTATATGTTTTTAATTGGGAAGTCTCGTCTGAACTTGGGATGTAGATCAGGTTTTTAAAAAGAATTGGTTACTGGAGTAGAGTGATATTCATGTATAATAGCCTTACAGATATCTCAAGTATTGCTTCACTGCCAGCGAGCCTGTTTAGTACCCCGGTGAAGTTATCTGGCCCCTTTTACTAAATTTTCTTTCACCACTTCGGAATATATTCATGCATTTAAATGTTGAGACGAGGGCAATCATTTCTGAATTTCCTTTCATCGTCTCTTGGACTAGGTGGGGGCAATCATTTTTTAATTTCCTTTCACCACTTGTCTTATAATTTGCTTTTTAGAGCACGAAGATGGGGGCAATCAGTTTGTATCAAGGCTGATATCTATGTAATATTTTGCATTATAGGTCTGTCAACTTACTTTGATTACTCGTTACCAAACTTCCCTTGACCTTCACAACACCTTCGTTCTTAGGGAAAAAAGGGAAAATAAATTTCTTAGGGCATTCTATTTGAGCAAGCTTCAATCCTCCGATGTCGTTGAAAAACTAGGAAAGTTAGGATCACTTTAAACGTTCCTTCTTTTAGCAGGGGATCGAGTAGTTGTGAAGACCCGCTTTCTTTCCACAATCTTCTTTGAAGCTCACGAGGTTGAAACGAAAAACTCTTGTCCCTTCTTATATGAAATGGAAAGATGGTGACTTTTTAAAAGGCAAACCTGAAGATAGAAAGGATGCTAGGTAGTGACTTACTGACTGAAAATACAAAGGTCAAAAATTCAAAACTGACTCTTGTAGATATTTTCGAGGATACTTTACTTTGACTGACTACTTTTAAATTGGGTGAATCATTTAATTTATCTTAATTTTTCATAGACTATTAAACCAAGAAACAACTCTGTTATTTATCAGTTCAGCTGATGTTGCTATTTGAGTGAGGTGACCTCGGTTTTCTTTAATAGTCCTTTAGAACATGTCTTTTGGGAAATCTCATCTTTACCTATTCATTTCAATTTCTTTGTGCAATATGAAATTTCCTAGGTATCACCTGTTTAAGCCGATTTATTTCTGACACCGACTTTCAGTTTACTTCTCCTGCTTGTTTTGTATGGAGCTGGAATCTTGTAAGAGGCAAATACGAAGATTATCGAGGCTATCCGAAATGTGTTGAAAGTTCATGAACGAAAAAGAAAATCAAGAGCAATGTTTAAATGAAAATATATATATGTACACAAAATATATATTATTATTATTATTATTTTATTTTTATTTTTTTTTAATCTGGCTACTGTTACGTCATATAATGCTTCAGATACCACTCGTTGACAGGGGCATTGAGGACTTCACCGTCTATATTTTCCAGTAGGAAAGAATTTTTTCCTTCCAAAGCCGAGACCCTGAATGGCCCATACCAGAGGTGGTCAAATTTACCATGTTTGTTTCTTCTTCCTTTCTTGCATCCCACCTTAACACTAAATCACCTGGGAGGAAATCTCTGTCCTTTGCTTTGCGGTCGAATAATGCCTTCATGTCATCTTGGTACTTCTACATCTTTTCATCTACTTTGACTTTATGTTGTTGAACCTCGATCAGTTGATTTATCCTTCTAATGACATGATTGGGTTCTTCATTTTGATCTTGCCATAACTTCATCACTGGGAGCACTAAGTTTATAGGTAGCACAGCATTGGTCCCATATACCATCTGAAAAGGTGAAATGCCAATTGAACTTTTCGTGCTTATGTGATTCGCCCACAATGCATATTTTAAGTGCACATGCCAAGACCTTTTATTTTCATCCAATACTTTCTTGATTATATTTATCAGGCTTTTGTTAGATGATTCGGCCAATCCGTTTCCCTGGGGGTAATATGTTGTGGAATGGCCAAGAATGATGTTATACTTCTGACAGAAGCTGATCATAGCCATAGATTTAAAGGCTTGGGCATTGTCAGTAACTATCTTTCGGGGTCACCCAAATCTAGACAAAATATTTTCTTCTAAAAAATCGATTACCACCGAGTCTGTTGCCCTTTTGGTTGGAATGGCTTCCACCCATTTAGTAAAATAATCTGTTGCGGTTAAGATCCACTTGTGTTGAGCACTGGAATGGGGATTAATCTCGCCTATGAAGTCTAGACCCCATTGCTAAAATGGGGCTTCAAATTTGACTGGAACTAAAGGCAGTGCCGAGAGCTTCTGTTTACCTGCAAATAGTTGACAAGGGTTGTAGGCACGCACTTTGGCATTAACGTCCGAGAAAATTTTTGGCCAATAGTACCCAGCCCTCAGAATCTTGTAAGTTGTAGCTCTCCAAGCATGATGCCCCCCACAGATTCTCTCATGAAATTCATCTATAACCCGCTGAGTTTTCGATTCGACTAAACAGACTAGCAGGAAACCAAGTGGATCTTTCCAATATAGCTGACTTTCGATGATACAATATTTAACTGCATGGAGTTTTAAAGTCCTGGATTTAGATGGTGATAGCTCATTTGGGCATTTTAGAGTTAGTAGGTATGACACTATGTCTCTGTACTAGCCTGACAATATGCACTTCTCTTTGATCTTGTTTGGACTTGTTTCCTCATTCAGCTCGTTTAGGTTCGTGTCTTCATCGCCTTCCTGCAGGCAATTGATATCTAGGGCTCTGAAATTCGACTCAGCTAAGAGTTTGGCCAGGCCTTGCCCTTTTATCAATTTGGTCGGTTTGACTTCCAGATCAAATTCTTGGATTTTGGCGAGCCATCGCCCTCTTTTTCCATCATTGTCTGGCTGTACCAATACATCTTTCACAGAACTGGTAGACACGTACGCAATTATCTTTGAGTGTAGTACATACGTTCTGAATGCCTTTAATGCTTTTACCATGGCGTACGCCTATTTTTCTATTATATCATACTTCAGTTCTGCATCTCTAAGGCTCTTGCTGAAAAAGGCGATCAGTTGTTCGAATCCTTCTTCGTTCTTTTGTAGGAGCACCGCGGCGATAGTGTGTTCGGAGTCAAATGAGAAAATAAGAAAATATTTCAAATAGTCTAGGCTCGCTAACACAGGTGCCTCGCTTATGACTTTCTTAATATGTGTGAATGATGCTTTGGCCTCAGTTGTCCATTTTACTTCGTTGTCCTTTTTCAACATACCTGTGATCAGTTTTACAATTTCAGCGAAATTCGGGATAAATCTTCGTAGAAAATTTATTTTATCTAAGAAAGATTGAATTTCTTTTACATTTCTGGGAATATTTATAGTATCTATTGCTTCAATCCTCTTAGGATCAATTCTGATTCCATCCCTAGATACGATATGACCCAACAGATTACCTTCCCGCATGGAAAAATGTGATTACTTTGGGTTTAAAGATAGACCAAACCTGCGGCATTTTTCGAAAGTCTGTTTAATATGTGTCAAGTGTTCTTCGTCGGTTTTAGAGAAAACCGTCAAATCGTCGAGGTAAATGAATACGAACTTATCCCTTTCTCCTATGAAAGTGATGTCCATAGCGCGCTGGAAAGTGGCCCCTGCATTCATCAAACCAAAAGGAATTTTGTCATACATGAACGTACCCCATGGTGTGGTGAAAGCAGTTTTTTCTCTGTCTTGCTCATTCATGGCAATTTGATTATAACCAGAGAACTTGTCGATCATAGACATTCGGTTGGCTCCAACTACCTTTTCTAACACGTGGTCCATTTTGGGCAGTGGATAGTTGTCCTTGAGAGACGATTTATTTAAGTTTCGGAAATCCACACACAGCCTGATTTCCCAACTCTTTTTCCTGACCGGGACCAGGTTTGCTACCCAGTCTGAATATCTCAGAGGTACTATTATTTCACGTCTAAAAGTTTCTTAACTTCTTTTTCGATCATAGGTAACAAAATGGGGTTGATCTGTCTAATATTTTTCTTGAATAGTTTGACCCCAGGCTTTAAAGGTATCTTGTGATCAATTACGGAAGTGTCATATGTTCTTAACTCATCATAAGACCAGGTGAAAACATCCTTATACTGTCTGAGTAGGTCTTTATACTTAATTTTAATTTCGCGAGGGAGGAATTTGGATATTTTTACCACCCTGGATTCTTCTTTGGTTCCTATATCACAATCCTCCACTTCTTTTGGTTGGGGTTGTACAGCGGATTTCAGAGGTATGTCATTTTGATCAAAAAGTATTTCCAGAGGAATCAATCCTTTTGAGATCTGGTTGTTTTTAAGGACCAGCATACGATGATCCGCGATTTTTTCTCGGAAAGCTTCAGGATCCTCCCCTTCTTGCATTATCCATATCGGGTCATTTTGGTTTTCTTGGTCTGCATGCGTTTTGGAGAATTCACCCATTGCTTCAAGAAATTTCTTAATTTGTTCATCATCCTCAAAGACCTGCCAGTGATGGATATTGTCTGGTATAGATGGTCTGTGTCTGATTTCAATGTGATACTTCAATTTGAAAGTCGTGGGAGGAGAGAAGGTTGAAGCTGCTTTAGCCAATGCGTCAGCATGTAAATTCTCTGCGCGTGAGATGAAGTGGACATTTACGGACGAGAAAAAGTTTTCCATGAGATCCCAGGCACAATTCCTATATGATCTTAATCTGGGATGCTTGTCTTGGTACTGTCGATTTATCTGTTTGACTATTAACTCTGCATCTCCATATACCTCTAAGTTATTTATTTTTATCTTTTTAGCAGCTTCTAATCCTAAGACCAGTGCTTCGCACTCACATACGTTGTTAGTATAATCTATATCCCACTGCAGTCGATAGGAAAAAGGAACAACGAACTTTCCTTCGGGAGCCACTAAAAGCACTTTTGCATCAGCCCCTTCACAAGATGAGGCACCGTCAAAATACATTTTCCAGACACCGATGCTACACAGATCTTCTGTCATGTAACTTGACTCTTCTTGCTCTATATCATTTTCCTTTGGACAACCATCTAGACCATCATCAAAAGACAAGATACAATTTCCTAAATCTTGATCCGCAATGTAAATAGGGAAATTGTTTGGGTTTTGAGGGTCGCTCACTGTATATGCTAATCTTGTGTCTCTGTACAACTGAGTAAATTGACCACCAAACATAGGAATTGTGGCAAACGTCATATCCAACTGAAGAGAACCCCCCATCTTGGCTCCCCATGACCTGGACAACAGTAAGCCATACTTAGGGGGAATATCTGCAATAACCACATCCATTAGGATACTCTTAACCGAAACCTATGCCAGGGTAACTACTAAGTCCTTTATCATTCCCATACACTTAACCCTTCTTGAGTCAAAGGAGTAAAGGTCTCCATAAGGTTTGGTGATTTGAAGACCCAATTTGTCCATGATAATCTTAGGCATAATGTTATGGGAGGCTCCAGAGTCTAACATGCAATTATGTAGCAATTAGTCATATACATTTAAAGTTATATAAAAGGGAGCAATAGTATCTTTGGCCCCTTCAAAATGTGGACCAAAAGTGATGTTAGGTTTGTCATCTTCCAGGTTTAAAACTTCAGACTGGCTTTCTAGTTCTGAGACACCCATCACTTTGGTAATCTGCTTCCGATAAACAGGGTTTTTTTCTAATTCTACCAGAGGGATTGGTATCTTAATTTTATTTATCTCATTTTCAAAACTGAAAGTTCCACTCACCTTGTTTGTTTCTTTGGTTGAGACTTACGAATCCTTCCTTTCTGATTTATTCATCTGGACCGCTTTATTACTCATGGTCCTGGTTGAAGGTGTAATTTTATTAGTCGTTTCGGTTCCTTGTGCTTGGGGCTCAACTTTTCCGATTTCGGACCCTTGTGTGCTTAACACTTTCGCTTTGTTGTTGGGTAATAAGGTATCTTCCGAAGTAGGCTCATAAGCTTGACCTCTTTGGAGGATTTTCTTTGGTTGAGTAGTTGAGGTGGGCTTACTCTTAGATCTTAAGTTATACTTGGGTTGGATCTCAGCCATTATCATCTCAGTTTCTTGTTGAGATTCATAAAGGTCAGTATGATCACTTTCTTCACCCTTATTCGACGGTTGTTGCGTGTTTAGAGATTTTTCATCATCTTCTCAAGTCAGATATGGTTGTGTGCAGTCATCGCCAAAGTTCGTGACATCATTATCCGAATCTCCGAAGTCTTGAAAATCGTTCGCTCCTATAAAATTTTCGTTCTTTAAGGGAGCTTGTATTTTTTGATCTTCGTTTGTTATTTGTCTTTGTTGGTTCGGGGGGTTGGGGTTTCTCTTGAAATCCTTTTTGGGGAAAGAATCAGCTTTGGCCTGTTCGAGCTCCATTTTGGATATTTTATTAGACAGTTCTTTAATTACTCTGGCCATATCATCTACCCTATCATCTGTGGATCTATTAGACCCCGACGGACCTGCTTGTTCTCTAAAGCGTTTAGTCTCCCGGTTTGTCGTTTCTACTTTATCTTTAAGCTTACCAGAAGCCATCATATTAGACTCAATTTCTACAGCATCATCTTGCATTTGGTTTAGGGTGGCTCCCCTTCTTTCTTGCAAAAGGAGTGCAAAATCCAGTTCGAAAGCCTTTGCGAAAGTTACCTTGGCCGCGGGTTGGGACGGTTTAACCTCGGCTGGGATTTTGTTATGCAGTTTGTTAAATATTTGAATAAATTCCATCACTATTTCAGAATTATTTTTTCTTAAAGACCCAAATTCAGTTAAATAATATAAGTGGTCCTCTCTTTCGCCCCACTGTCTGAGGAAAGCATATTCTAAGGCGTCGTAAAACAAGATAGATGTTGCAGGTAGACTCTAAAACCAATTTCGGACCTGGCCTTTGAAGGTTTGAACAAGAATCCTCGAATATACGTCTTCATGTTCGATACCTAGGATATATGCGAATTGATCAAAGAAATTAATGTGTTCGGCCGTGGTTAGATCCCCTTCCCCAGTGAATTTTGGCAAATTTTTTATGTAAATTTCAGGAAGGTCGTGTAGAGGAATGGGCAATACCAAGGGGGCATATCTGGCTGCAACTTTTGCAAACACTCTGGGAGGGGGGGCAGGCCCTTGGCCTCTAGCTCCTCCTAGAGGAGCTCCTCCCCCTCCTCCTTCGATAAACCCTCCACCTCCTCCTATAAACCATCCACCTCCTCCTCCTGCGGCTACCATCGTTATTTGTGGAAAGTCGTAAAGGGGGTTTCGAAAAATTAAAAGTGAATCTTTATTTTCTTTGTGAGGAGGAAAATCCGGCGATGAAAAATAAGGAACGCGAGGACTAAGTTCCTCAGATTTGCAAGAGACGAAATCGGGAGAACCGATGGGTGTGGAAACCGAATGTGTAACACACTCTTCAGAATTAGGTGAGGTTGGGAAATTTACCTGAAGGAAAGATGGTATGTMCACTGCCAACGAACTTTCAAGAGGGCCCTTTCCTTTGTGTACTAAGGGGACTATTGGATGAATCTCACTCCTAACTTTGGAGCAATTTGACGTTAAATCTTTAGTATCAAAGAGAGGATTGAGTGAAGTTGAGGGTTCAGAAGGACTCTTAGTCTTCAGTTGTGAGGTTTTAAGTTTGTAGACTGCAGCGGTTGGCTTAAGAGAGCCTCTCTCCTTTAGAATCTTCTCAGGGTCGGTAATGGGCGTAATCTGCTTACCATCCGGGTTTTGTCTGGTATTCCTTCGACCAGATGCCAGTTTATTACTTGTCGAGTCGCCAAGTGAAAGATTCAAAAGCCTTAAAAAGGTGTGTACTTTTTGTTCACTATCAAAGGGTAACACTTTCAACGAAAAACAAATGTTGTTTTCCTAGGGAAAAAGGTTTCGTAACTTCGGTCCCCGGCAACGGTGCTAGAAATATGTTGTTCCAGAGTCTGTACTTAAGGCTTAGAATTACAGTGTCTAGGCATTCGAAAGTGGGTAAAGGGTGGAGAAGAGAGAAACGTCAACCTTCGGCAAAGGAAACTAGGGAAGGTTTCTACGTTGGCGTTGTCTAGCTTCCAACTGTTCCTGGATGATTATATCCTGTTCAATCGCTCCCCATGAACGTTCAAGTTCAACCCGGGTAGTATTTGTTTTAACAATAGTATCGAAAAGGTTTAATACAATGCGCGTTTGATTTGATAATCTGGGTTCGATATTGGGTTGTGTTGGTATAGGGACAGTCATGGAGGAACAATAAAATAAGAAAAACTTTAGAGAGAAATTAAGTGTTGTCTCAATTCATTCGTATAAAAAAGAATTTACGGTTTCGGAAATAAACGGGGTGCAAATCAAAGGCTCTTTCCCATAACTGAGTTATATCTTAATAAAATGTATGAGGTGGAAGAAAAACATTTAGTTGTTTATCGAATAAGGCTCCTATCAAGGGAGAATCTCACGTATAAACAGAAGAGGAAAACTGTAGGAAATAACCCGATGAAGCATAAAATATATATAGAATTTTGAAAGTGTTGACTGGTCTTACACCCGCTGATAGCTGGTACAGAGGAAAAATAGTAAACAATTATAGAAAAACAAAATTCATTCACTATAGTAGTGGTCGTACTAAATTAAAATGAAGTATTCATCAGTTATGAATATGAAATGAAATGAAATATGAGATACAAGAAAACAAACTCATAACACGATCGTGACGGAATTGAGAATCTTCAGATTTGCTTTGTGTTAACTCTCAAAATGTAAAAACTCTTGTTACAATCGACACAAAAAGGTCCAGCCTTTTTTCTTTCTTTCTATGGTATATTTATACAGTTTTACAATGAGACGGAATCTCAATCGTTACAAAAATTTCAGTTATGATAGGGAGGAGAGAAATCGCTACATTTCTTCTTCTCTGTCTTCACTTGGTACCAGAAGTTTGTCCTCACGCGTGTTCGGTACAGGTGACACATCTTTCAACCAGCCGAGATATCAGCCTTGACGGTTCTGCTTGATAGTTGGCCTCAAAAGACTAACAATCTCGGGATAATTGCGGCAGCCTATCTTCCATCTGTCTGTCTATGATGTTGATAGCGCATAATTGTGCGCTTGGTTTAATCATACATTTGTCTATTTGGACTATGTCCGCCATAGTCACTTGGGAGATCTCGGTCGAATCTCTCTCCTCTTTTTCCTTTAAATCAAGCGATATTTTTTCCATATTCATTTGAATCAATGCCTCGGCATTACCTCCGCTATCAATGCCTAGCAAATTGCCATCTATAGAACTAAAGGCCTCTTCTAAGGAATTTGTTACCCTTTTGGCTTGCAGCTTTTCTTCCGCGATGCTGTGCTCCCATTCTTTTAATAGAATGTTTCCTCTGGTCTTCTCCGAAATGGTGAAACTGGGAGTACTTCCCGAATCCCCGTTGTTTGTGTCTATCACAGCCTCTTGGAAGGCGACCCGTGCTACTCCAGCTTCCCTTTCTCTAGCACTTAAATTCTCCAAAACTTGATTAACCAGTAAGCAGTTGTCCTGAATCTCCTCTACCTTGCTGAGTAAATTTTGTTGGGCCGTAGAGACTCTGCTCTGAATCTCCATCGCCTGGGACTGAAACATCCCGATATCTATCACTTTGCTTTCGGTGATTTCCACCCTAGCCTGTAGCTGTTGGATCAAATATTTTTGCTGGCTCGCTTGCATCTGACCATCCCGAACCACCAGTTGCGCTTGTTTGAGCTTAGTCTTGAGCAGCTCTATCTCATTTTTATCGGCCAACCTTGCTTGCTCTATACCTACACTCGTCTGGTCTTTGGCAGTCTCCGTTGATGTGGCTAATATAGCTTCCAGGGTCTTGATGAGGCGATTCTTTCGTTTCAGCTAGTTTTTCAAGACCCCGACTAAAAATTGATTCGTCGTGGCGTATGCTCCTAATGTCCCTGCTATTTCAGTCATGAATTGTTCATTCCTCTTATCTTTTCCATCAGTTATAACTTTGTATTTCTTGGCTGTTGATTCTCCTTCTTGATAGAATTCCCTCTTCACCACTGCCTTTCTCTTCTTATCGAAGAAAAACTCATTCAGAGTGAGTTCTTCTACCCTTATAGGCCTCAACTCTTCATTAAAGATCCATCCTGCATCAATATTTCCCTGAGTCGACTGCAAGGGAGTAACTGATGTGATAGGTTCTCCGATATGCTTCGCTAATTTTCTCAGAGTAGTAACCGGACTCTGCTTCTTCGGCGAGTCGGGAGTCTTTATCTCTTATTTCGGACTCTTAGTTTTCTCTCTTTCTTCCTGGTGTTTTTCTTGATCGGGAGTCGCATCCTTAGAGCTTTCGGCATCTTTTTGTTTCACCTCCGCCGTACTCAGACTCTCACCCCGCAACACTGCGGGAAGACAGTTGCGTCGATGCTCTTGGAACTTCAGAACATCGGCTCTTTCCTCGGGTGCCAAGGTTTGTATCCAAGCTAGAATCTTGGCATAGGACCTTGCGCCTCGAAAAATGTCATCCGAGGGTGAATTCTCATGCTCAAATCTCTTGAGCCCACAACTGGCCAAATGATTGCTCACAACCCTTTGCGGATCGTGCTTCTTGTATTCAATGAGGACCAAATTTAGGTCTTCTAGGGCTACTACCTCAGCTTTGGCATGCCCGAAATCTAATAAAGAATATGAATTTAAATGAACAGGAAAAGGTGGCCATACCTTCTTTGAGTATCCCTTAGGCTCCTTGCTTATACCACCGATTACTGTTTGTCTAGCAACCTCACGACAAGCCAGCTTGTCAAGAATGAACAATGGAAATGCATGCGGGGCAACAGAAGCCCCGAAAACTCTGAGATATGAAAATTCGGCTTCTACATACCAGTCAGCTATGCTGCTCAGATTTGTTACTATACTGTCCGAGATCCTGGGTGGCAGGTGACAGAAAATAGTGACATGCAGAGGCACCATCACCCAGTTGAAGATTTCGTATACCAAATTTTTCGCTTTGTTTTCCCATAATTTTGAATGATAGACGTGTATGGGCTCGTCCTCTACTGGAGTCCAACTCCAGCTCATTAAGGGAAATGGTGTTACAAAACAAACGGCATCCATAATGTATGCAAACATAAAAAATGAAGCAATTTTTTCGCTTTCTTTTTGTGCCCGATACTCTGTGACCCGACTAGTCAGGTTGTCGGACAGCATCTTCGCCCAGTCGAAGGAACAACCTTCAGTGACTCAAAACATTAGAGGCACCCATGGAAGAAAGAAATGTGAGGTGTCCTCTCTCCCGTATAATCTGCATGTCATCATAGCTACATACTTGTACTGCGGTTCTAAAGAGCTATTGAATATATACCATGGTTGTCTGTCGTGAACTTCGCAGAGCGCGAAACCCAATCTTTTATTAAGCTAGACATGGTTTTATCATACTGCAATTCCATCTGTTTGAATTCATCTAAGAATTCATCACCATATGTAAAGTCAGACGTTGTGGGAAACTTATACATGACTTGCAAATGTTCAGGCCTGAAAGTCCCGATGGTGACCTTCTGCTCATTCATGATGGTTCTGGTTGATATGTCCACATGGTATAATGCCCATTGGACCATATCATAATATGGAAGTAGTCGTGGCCTGGCTGGTACTTTTTGCATTCCAGATTGGATGACGATCTTATACTTGGTGGTTATATCATCTTTTTCATTGTCGCTGGAATCATCGGAATAATCCACCAATTCAGCCTGCAAAACATCATAAACAAAAGACCAGTTCGGGACAGAGTCGACACTCCGAGGTGAAGTATCAGCAACGTTGTCCGAGCCTTGTCTCGAAACCTCAACACTGGCTTTGGATTCTTTTCGCGGGGCCATGACGGGAGAACCTGTTTTAGCTCTTCTGCGATAAAAATATGTATACATACAGAAGTCAGCTCACTGAGAAAATGTGCTCTACGTAATGTAGAAATGAATTTTTTATAATGCATAACAACTCTTATATATATATGAAAACTAGGTACCTCAAATCGTGTTTAGAAATAAATTTAGCCATAAAAATCTGATCTTTATTCATCGATTTGCCCTATTTCCTCATTAATGTCATAAATTTTGGTGGTTTGAAATGTCAGTTGGCGTATGGAAGGAATAATGCTACCTCATAAATCGTGCAAGCATCGAAACACAGGATATGTATTGATTTAGCTTAATTAATCCGGTTTTACCAACGTTAATTAATCTTTCGCCACTCGTTGTATCGGGAATTTTGCTTTAACCTTTTGAACCTCTAAACCCCAAAATTGTGATGATTGATTTTGATTAATAAAAACATAATTATGATTAGGAGCTTAATTAATTTCGTAATTATTTATATTCGTCGTATCGCGACTCAGAGCTTCGAAGGTAAGTTTCCGGGAAGTTTGCATGCCGAGCTGCGAAACCGTGAGATCGCGATAATACAACTTAATTAAAAGGGAAGATAAAATTGGATTAAATGATTAATTAATCATGTTCATAACCTTATCGTGATTTCGCGAGTCAGGGTTTAGACAGTATAATTTTTTAAAAAGAAAACGCTGAGTGGCGAATTGCCGACAGAATGTTACCATGGTTTAGCTTTTACCTTTAACCTTGACACGTGTTACTAAAAAAAGGACTTCATGTTCTCGGCTATCGGGGCTACGACAATAAACTTTTGGATTTGGTGAACGTCGAGGTGTGAAAACCCGATGACGTTTTAATCATGGTTTAGGAAAACTTTACTCCTGTTACTGCCCTGGGTAAAATAAATAAATAAAATGATTTCGCCGTTTCGTTGCTCGGGATGTGTGAACTACCTGATTTATAGCATCTGACCTACGAGATCCCGAGGTAGAACAAAAAGAAGAAACTTTTTTACGAAAGGTAAGACTCGCCTCGAGAGTACAATAATCATCGTTGTTTGTGTGATAAGGCTTCAAAGATTTTGAAACCACAGATGGAAAATACAAAAACCATCTTTCGATTTTGAGCATTAAAAATGAAATTTGTGACTAGCTAGAAAACAAAGGCGGCTCCAACAGTATGCATAATAACTATGATTAATACTGAGGGTTCCATGCTTCTCCATGCCCTTCAAGAACTACCTTAAGTAAGTACCAAGGGTGCCATTTACAAGCATGCCCTTCAAGAATCCAATTTTCTTTAGTGAGAGAATGGTACAATGGTTGAGACCAAGTTAATTCAACTCATTTCTACCTTGTTGAGAGGCTAATGGTCACTGAGGAATCAGGATAACACCTTATTGTGCACCCCTCAGCTAAACCTCATGAGTGATCAAATATTTTTCCTACCATCGCGACAATGTGAAACCTCTGGGTAAAAGCAT
>JASDQU010242808.1:109121-121066 GCA_032191745.1 Picea mariana
GTAGGTCCAAACCATTGAAATAATTTGAAGATTTTTGTACATTGACTTCCATACCTGTCACTGCACTATATGTCTTTAAGATTTCCTACATTTTTCTTGCTTCCTTTGGATTACCATTAAAGAACAAAACAACATCATCAATAAACGAAAGGTGAGTTAAAGATAAAGCCTTGCCAATTAGAATGGGATAATCCCTACCCTTCTTGCTTCTAGTACAACCCTACTTAATACCTTAGCAACAAGTAAAAACAATAGGGGTTACAAGGGGCACCCTTGTATGAGCCCCCTTAGTAGGCTTAAAAAAATTGGAAGCAGACCCATTTATCCATTTTACTATTGGGAGATTGAATCCTACATGAAGTGACATCAACCCAAGATATAACCAACTAGCTCTATCATATGCTTTTGACAAATCCAAGTTCATGACATAGTAGGGAGTTTCTTTCTTTTTATTGAGTGTAGGCCTTCTTCAGCTGCCTCTATATGTATTTTCCTTTTAACTAGAAACCCAAATTGTTATTGAGAAATGACATTTGAAAGAATTTTCTTCACTCTTGTTGCTAGAATCTTAGCCATGATTTTATGAATACAGTTACATAAGGATATTGGCCTGAAATCATCAAAGGTTTTTGGTTTATCCTTTTTTGGTATCAATGCTAAAAATGTAGAATTCAATTCTCCTAATACCTTTCTAGTGGTCCTTGCCTCTTCAATTACTCTGATCAAATCCTCTTCCAATAAATCATAAAAACCACTAAAGAACTCTACTGGCTAGCAATCTGGTCCTAGACTTTTGTCCTTCTTGAAAGATGCTAGGATTGATTTTAGTTCCTCCTTCAAGACTTGTTCCATTAGTACTTGGTTTGCTTCCTCTGTCACAAATTTGGGAAAAAAATAGTGAACTTCAAGATCTCAACAATATTTGCCCCATCTGGCTCTTTATATATACACTGGAAGTGAGAGACCCATATTTCAACCATCTCATTAAATTTTTTGTCTTTACTTCCATCTGGTTTCTCCATTTCTTTCCCATATAGTATTAATTCTCTTTTGGTGAATTTTTTTTGGATTTTCATCATCATTCTCCAACTAGACTACCCTGCTCTTCATTATCCAGTTTGCCTCTTTCTAGTTCAACATCTTCTTCTTCCTGGATTCTAGATCCCTTATCCTCATTTTCTCTTCCTTGGAGAAAAACTCCCTACTCATTCTTGTCATACATTTCGGGAATCTCCCCCTCCACTTCTTTTAGCTCCTTATCCAAATTCTTATGCTTGTTTTCTACCCATGCTGACATTGCCACTGCCACCTTTACCTTTCTCAATGCTTCTAAAAAATGGAAACTAGTTGTGTCCCTTGAACTTGCATCAAAGCACACCCATTCTTTTTTAACCAACTCCTAACACACCTCCAACCAAGTAGGATCATATCCTACTTCTCTATCTATATAATAATGGGTAAGTGATCTAAACCCCCTCCAACCCGCACCCAAGATCTAACCTTGTCTAATTTTGTTAGAAGATTTTCATATACCAAAATTCTATCAAATTGCTTTGATGCCCCAGTTTCGCATCTTCTGTTATTCATCTAGGTGGGCATAAGTTTTATGGGTTCAACATTTACAAATCCCGCTTTTTCTATCTTATATGTGAAAAAAATTGCCATCCTATCCAGCCCATTCCCCCCCACACGTCCAATCCGTTTAAGGTGAAATTTGTCTCCCCCCAATAATCACCCTCTCACAATTTATGCACTCTAGAGAGAAAAAAATCCTCTCAAGAAGATTGCCTTTCATCATAAGGACCGTAACAGTTAATCACATAAGTTTTTTGACCTAGCCATTGAAATAACAATTATGTCCATAAACTTAATACAATAACAAAAGAATTGAGTAAGGGAATGGACTTTTTCCAATCAGTTAGAAATTAGAATCCCCCTTGAATTTCCCACTGCATCTACAGATTATTCCATTTCTTCATTAATTTCCCTAAAAAACTTGTAACTTTCTACCCTTCACCCATCTTTCCTTGCAACAGAATCACATTAGGTCTAGGAAGTTCTATTAAGTGAACCAAAGCAAGATTTTGGAGGGATTTCCTAGATCTCTAATGGTGAGGGTTAAGATAATCATTTGGTAACCCTTGAGGGGGTTTATCTTGCTCTAAGAATCCCTTTGATTGATTTTTGCTTTCCTTGCTGGATTTCTTTCAAAGCTTTTTCTTGTGTATGTCGGGGAAAAGATTTCCTCCCTACCGTGGATGAGACTAGATTCCTGACAAGATCAAGCCCCAAACCCCCATCAAAACCCTCTTCCCCAACAAACTTCTCTCCCCTCCTAGATCTTAAATGTTATCTAAACTTCCTTTTGGTATTTGAAGGCTCCCCCGGTATAGATTCAGAAGGATTGACCTGTGTCTTGAGAATCCTCACAATTAATTTGCCATCTTGAAATGATGGATTGTCACTCTCTTTCCCAAAGATTGGTTTTGTGTTACCCTGCCCCTTTTTAGAAACCCCAATACTTACATTTCCTTGAGTACCCCCTAACAATTTTTTCTAGTTTCTATAGGAGTGGGCTAACTGTCCTTATCTTGAAAATTAAGATTATCCATTTTAAGGAAGGAATAATTTCGGGATTATGAGGAACAAACTTACCAAATAAAGATTTGGTTTTTGGAGGATCCATCTCCTTCTGAGTTGCCTTTATATCTTGTGTTTCATCCCATTTTGACAGAGCTTTGGTTCTAGGATCTTCTTAAACCACCTGATTGACCTTCCCTAGCTCCATGGAAGCCTCAATTGCATTTGAAACTGGTCCATTTCCCTTGAACATATGGTTTGATTTGTGTCTACAAGTTTTTGGGAAAAAGCCAATCCACCTGTGCTTGGCATCCTTTTACCATCCTCTCCATCTACCCTCTAAATTGGCTTTTGCTGCTATATTTTCCTGGAGAAAGGTTGAGTATAATCCTTCAAAATATGACCATAAACATGACATTGGGTGCATCTTGTTGTTCCAGAGTCTGTACTTAAGGCTTAGAAGTACAATGTCTAGGCATCTGAAAGTGGGTAAAGGGTGGAGAGGAGAGAAACGTCAACCTTCGGTAAAGGAAACTAGGGAAGATTTCTACGTTGGCGTTGTCTAGCTTCCAACTGTTCCTGGATGGTTATATCCTGTTCAATCGCTGCCCATGAACGTTCGAGTTCAACCCGGGTAGTMGYTRTTTTAAGAATAGYATCGAAAAGGTTTAAGSCAATGTGCGTTTGATTTGATAATCCGRGTTCGATATTGGGCTGTGTTGGTACAGRGACAGTCATGGAGGAACARTGAAATAAGAAAAACTTCAGAGAGAAATWAAGTGTTGTCTCAATTTGGTCGTATAAAAGAGAATTTACGGTTTCGTAAATAAAACGGGGTGCAAATCAAAGGCTCTTTCCCGTAACTGAGTTATATCTTAATAAAATGTATGAGGTGGGAGAAAAACATTTAGCTGTCTATGATGTAAGGCTCCTATCAAGGGAGAATCTCACGTATAAATAGGAGAGAAAAACTGTAAGGAAATAACTCGATGTAGCAAAATATATATATAGAATTCTGAAAGTGTTGACTGGTCTTACACCTGCTGATAGCTGGTACAGAGGAAAAACAGTAAACGATTACAGAAAACCAAAATTCATTCGCTATAGTAGTGGTCGTACTAAATTATAACGAAGCATTCATCAGTTATGAATATGAAATGAAATGAAATATGAGATACAAGAAAACAAACTCATAACAAAGTTGTGACGGAATTGAGAATCTTCAGATTTGCTTTGTATTAACTCTCAAAAAGGTCCAGCCCCTGTGTCCTTTCTATGGTATATTTATACAGTTTTACAATAAGACGGAATTTCAATCGTTACAAAAAATTCAGTTATGATAGGGAGGAGAGCAATCGATACATTTCTTCTTCTCTGTCTTCACTTGGTACCAGAAGTTTGTCCTCACGCGTGTTCGGTACAGGTGACACATCTTTCAACCAACCGAGATATCAGCCTTGACGGTTCTGCTTGACAGTTGGCCTCAAAATAGTAACAATCTCGGGCTAATTGCGGCAGCTTGTCTTCCATCTGTCTGTCTATGATGTCGATAGCGCATAATTGCGCGCTTGGTTTAATCATACATTTGTCTATTTGGACTATGTCCGCCATAGTCACTTGGGAGATCTCGGCCGAATCTCTTTCCTCTTTTTTCTTTAACTATGCTGCTCAGATTTGTTACTATACTGTATGAGATCCTGGGTGGCGGGTGACCGAAAATAGTGACATGCAGAGGCACCATCACCTAGTTGAATATTTCGTATACGAAATTTGCCGCTTTGTTTTTCCATAATTTTGAATGATAGACGTGTATGGGCTCGTCCTCTGCTGGAGTCCAACTCTAGCTCATTAAGGGAAATGGTGTTACAAAACAAACGACGTCCATAATGTATGCAGACATAAAAAATGAAGCAGTCTTTCCGCTTTCTTTCTATGCCCGATACTCTGCGACCTGACTGGTCAGGCTGTCGGACAACATCTTCGCCCAGTTGAAGGAACAACCTTCGGTGACTCGAAACATTAGAGGCACCCATGGAAGAAAGAAATGTGAGGTGTCCTCTCTCTCGTATAATCTGCATGTCATCATGGCTACATACTTGTACTGCGGTTCTAAAGAAGCTATTGAATACATACCATGACTGTCTGCCCTGAACTTCGCAGAGCGCGAAACCCAATCTTTTATTAAGCTAGACATGGTTTTATCATACTGCACACATTCCTTCTGTTTGAATTCGTCTAAGAATTCGGCACCATATGTAAAGTCGGACGTTGTGGGCAACTTATACATGGCTTGTAGATGTTCATGCCTGAAAGTCCCGATGGTGACCTTCTGCTCATTCATGATGGTTTTGATTGGTATGTCCACATGGTCTAATGCCCATCGGACCATATCATAATATGGCAGTAGTCGTGGCCTGGCTGTTACTTTGTGCATTCCGGATTGGATGACGATCCTATACTTGGTGGTTATATCATCTTTTTCATTGTCGCTGGAATCATCGGAATAATCCACCAATTCAGCCTGCAGAACATCGGAAATGAAAGACCAGTTCGGGACAGAGTCGACGCTTCGAGGTGAAGTATCAACAACGTTGTCTGAGCTTTGTCCCGAAACCTCAACACTGGCTTTGGATGCTTTTCGCGGGGCCATGACGGGAGATCCTGGTTTAGCTCTTCTGCGATAAAAATACGTATACATACAGAAGTCAGCTCACCAAGAAAATGTGCTCTGCGTAATGTAGAAATGAATTTGTTATAATGCGTAACAGCTCTTATATATATTCGAAAACTCGGTACCTTTCAGAACAGGTCTGTCAAATCATGTTTAGAAATAAATTTAGCCATAAAAATCCGATCTTTATTCATCGATTTGCCCTATTTCCTCATTAATGTCATAAATTTTGGCGGTTTGAAATGTCAGTTGGCGTATGGAAGGAATAAGGCTACCTCTTAAATCGTGCAAGCATCGAAACACGGGATATGTATTGATTTAGCTAAATTAATTCGGTTTTACCAACGTTAATTAATCTTTCGCCATTCGTTGTATCGAGAATTTTGCTTTAACCTTTTGAACCTCTAACCCCCGAAATTGCGATGATTGATTTTGATTAATAAAAACGTAATTATGATTAGGAGCTTAATTAATTTCGTAATTATTTTATATTCGCCGTATCGCGACTCGGAGCTTCGAAGGTAAGTTTCCGAGAAGTTTGCATGCCGAGCTGCAAAACCGCGAGATCGCAATAATACAACTTAATTAAAAGGGAAGATAAACTCGAATTGTGTGATTAATTAATTATGATCATACCCTTATCGTGATTTCGCGAGTCGGGGCTCAGACAACATAACTTTTAAAAAAGAAAACACCGAGTGGCGAATTGCCGACAGAACGTTACCATGGTTTAGCTTTTACTTTTAACCTTGACACGGGTTGCTAAAATAAGGACTTCGTGTTCTCGACTATCGGGGCTATGACAATAAACTTTTGGGTTTGGTGAACGCCGAGGTGCAAAAACACGATGACGTTTAATCATGGTTTAGGAAAACTTTACTCCCGTTATTGCCTTGGGTAAAAATTTAAAACGATTTCACTGTTTCGTTGCTCGGGACGTGTGAACTACGTAATTTATAGCATCCGACCTACGAGATCCCGAGGTAGAACAAAAGAGGAAACATTTTTACGAAAGGTAGGACTCGCCTCGAGAGTACAATAATCATCGTTGTTTGCGTGATAAAGCTTCGGAGATTTTGAAACCACAGACGGAAAATACGAAAACCACCTTTCGATTTCGAGCATTAAGAATGAAATTTGTGATGGGCTAGAAAAACAAAGGCGGCTCCAACATAGGCTCCAACTAGGGATTCCGCTTTCTTGTAAGGCGGGAAGAACAATAGACTACGTGCCAATATTGGGTAAATGGAGTCAATAGCTTCAATCAAGCGAAAAGGTTCCTGAGAACAGGGTATCGAAGGGGGAAAGAGACTTCGTTTTTTACCTTGAAAAGTTTTTTTCAAACTCAGATACTCTTTTTAAACTTAGCTGTAGTCCCTTTCACGACTTTCCCTTTCCCGCTACTAATTTCAGGTCTGCTTTAAGACAATCAAAACAGTTCTAGGAGACCCAACAGATCTTGCGGCTATCAACTTGCATCAAAAGAAGAAGATTATATGTTTTTAATTGGGAAGTCTCGTCTGAACTTGGGATGTAGATCAGGTTTTTAAAAAGAATTGGTTACCGGAGTAGAGTGATATTCATGTATAACAGCCTTACAGATATCTCAGATATTGCTTCACTGCCAGCGAGCCTGTTCAGTACCCCGGTGAAGTTATCTGGTCCCTTTTACTGAATTTCCTTTCACCACTTCAGAATATATTCATGCATTTAAATGCTGAGACGAGGGCAATCATTTTTGAATTTCCTTTCATCGTCTCTTGGACTAGGTGGGGGCAATCATTTCTGAATTTTCTTTCACCACCTGTCTTATAATTTGCTTTTTAGAGCGCGAAGATGGGGGCAATCAGTTTGTATCAGGGCTGATATCTGTGTAATATTTTGCATTATAGGTCTGTCAACTTACTTTGATTACTCGGTACCAACCTTCCCTTGACCTTCACAACATCTTCGTTCTTAGGGAAAAAAGGGAAAATAACTTTCTTAGGGCATTCTATTTGAGCAAGCTTCAATCCTCCGATGCCGTTGAAAAACCTAGGAAAATTAGGATCACTTTAAACGTTCCATCACTTAACAGGGGATCGAGTAGTTGTGAAGACCCACTTTCTTTCCACCATCTGCTTTGAAGCTTACGAGGTTGAAACGAAAAACTCTTATCCCTTCCTATATGAAACGAAAAGATGGTGACTTTTTTAAAAGGTAAACCCGAAGATAGAAAGGATGCCAAGTAGTGACTTACTGACTGAAAATACAGAGGTCAAAAAATTCAAAACTGACTCTTGTAGATATTTTCGGGGATACTTTACTTTGACTGACTGCTTTTAAATTGGGTGAATCATTTAATTTGTTTTAATTTTTCATAGACTATTAAACCAAGAAACAACTCTTTATTTATCAGTTCAGCTGATGTTGTTGTTTGAGTGAGGTTACCTCGGTTTTCTTTAATAGTCCTTTAGAACATGTCTTTTGGGAAATCTTATCTTTACCTATTCATTTCAATTTCTTTGCACAATATGAAATTTCTTAGGTATCACCTGTTTAAGCCGATTTATTTCTGACACCGACTTTCAGTTTACTTCTCCTGCTTGTTTTGTATGCAGCTGGAATCCTGTAAGAGGCAAGTACGAAGATTATCGGGGCTATCCGAAATGTGTCGAAAGTTCATGAACGAAAAAAGAAAATCAAGAGCAATGTTTAAATGAAAAATATATATATGTACACAAAATATATAATTTTATTTATTTATTTTTTGAATGTGGCAAATGTTATGTCATATAATGCTTTAGATACCGCCCGTTGACAAGGGCGTTGAGGATTTCACCATCTATATTTTCCAGTAGGAAAGAATTTTTTCCTTCCAAAGCCAAGAACCTGAATGGCCCATACCAGAGGTGGTCAAATTTACCATGTTTTGCTGCTTCTTCCTTTCTTGCATCCCACCTTAACACTAAATCACCTGGGAGGAAATATCTGTCCTTTGCTTTGCAGTCGAATAATGCCTTCATGTCATCTTGGTACTTCTGCATCTTTTCATCTACTTCGACTCTATGTTGTTGAACCTCGATCAGTTGATTTATCCTTCTGGTGACATGATTGGGTTCTTCATTTTGATCTTGCCATAACTTCATCACTGGGAGCGCTAGGTTTATAGGTAGCACAACATCGGTCCCATATACCATCTGAAAAGGCGAAATGTCGATTGACCTTTTTGTGCTTATGCGATTCGCCCATAATGTGTATTTTAAGTGCACATGCCAAGACCTTTTATTTTCATCCAATACTTTCTTGATTATATTTACCAGGCTCTTGTTAGATGATTCGGCCAATCCGTTTCCCTGGGGGTAATATGCTGTGGAATGGCCGAGAACGATGTTATACTTCTGACAGAAGCTGATCATAGCCATAGATTTAAAGGCCTGGGCATTGTCAGTAACTATCTTTCGGGGGCACCCGAATCTAGACAAAATATTGTCTTCTAAAAAATCGATTACCACCTAGTCTGTTGCCCTTTTGGTTGGAATGGCTTCCACCCATTTAGTAAAATAATCTGTTGCGGTTAAGATCCACTTGTGTTGAGCACTGGAATGGGGATTAATCTCGCCTATGAAGTCTAGACCCCATTGCTGAAACGGGGCTTCAGATTTGACTGGAACTAAAGGTAGTGCCGAGAGCTTCTGTTTACCTGCAAATAGTTGACAAGGGTTGCAGGCATGCACTTTGGCATTAACGTCCGAGAAAAGTTTTGGCCAGTAGTACCCAGCCCTCAGAATTTTGTAAGCTGTAGCTCTCCAAACGTGATGCCCCCCACAAATTCCCTCATGAAATTCATCTATAGCCCGCTGAGTTTCCGATTCGACTAAACAGACTAGCAGGAAACCGAGTGGATCTTTCCAATATAGCTGACTTTCGGCGATACAATATTTAACTGCATGGAGTTTTAAAGTCTTGGCTTTAGATGGTGATAGCTCATTTGGGCATTTTAGAGTTAGCAGGTACGACACTATGTCTCTATACCAGCCTGACGATATGAACTTCTCTTCGATCTTGTTTGGACCCGTTTCCTCATTCAGCGCGTTTAGGTTCGTGTCTTCGTCGCCTTCCTGCAGGCAATTGATATCTAGGGCTTTGAAATTCGACTCAGTTAAGAGTTTGGCCAGGCCTTGCCCTTTTATCAATTTGGTCGGTTTGACTTCCAGATCAAATTCTTGGATTTTGGCGAGCCATCGCCCTCTTTTTCCATCGTTGTCTGGCTGTACCGATATATCTTTCACAGAACTGGTAGGCACGTACGCAATTATCTTTGAGTGTAGTACATACGTTCTGAATACCTTTAATGCTTTTACCATGGCGTATGCCTGTTTTTCTATTATATCATACTTCAGTTCTGCGTCTCTAAGGCTCTTGCTGAAAAAGGCGATCGGTTGTTCGAATCCTTCATCGTTCTTTTGTAGGAGCACCGCGGCAATAGTGTGTTCGGAGGCAAATGAGAAGATAAGAAAATCTTTTAGATAGTCGGGGTTCGCTAACACAGGTGCCTCGCTTATGACTTTCTTAATATTTGCAAACGATGCTTTGGCCTCGGTTGTCCATTTTACTTCGCTGTCCTTCTTCAACATACCTATGATGAATTTTACAATCTCAGCGAAATTCGGGATAAACCTTCGTAAAAAATTTATTCTTCCTAAGAAAGATTGAATCTCTTTTACATTTCTGGGAATATTTATAGTATCTATTGCTTCAATCCTCTTAGGATCAATCCCGATTCCATCCCTAGATACAATATGACCCAAAAACTTACCTTCCCGCACGGCGAAATGTGATTTCTTTGTGTTTAAAGATAGACCAAACCTGCCGCATTTTTCGAAAGTTTGTTTAAGATGCATCAAGTGTTCTTCGTCGGTTTTAGAGAAAACCGTCAAATCGTTGAGGTAAATGACTACAAACTTATCCCTTTCTCCTATGAAAGCGATGTCCATAGCGAGTTGGAATGTGGCCCCTGCATTCATCAAACAAAAAGGCATTTTGTCATACATGAACGTACCCCATGGTGTGGTGAAAGCAGTTTTTTCCCTGTCTTGTTCATTCATGGTGATTTGATTATAACCAGAGAACCCGTCGATCATAGACATTCGGTTTGCTCCAACTACCTTTTCTAACACATGGTCCATTTTGGGCAGCGGATAGTTGTCCTTGATAGACGACTTATTTAAGTTTCGGAAATCCACACACAGTCTGATTTCCCCATTCTTTTTCCTGACCGGGACCAGATTTGCTACCCAGTCTAAATATCTCAGAGGTACGATTATTTTCGCATCTGAAAGTTTCTTAACTTCTTTTTCGATCACAGGTAACAAAATGGCGTTGATTTGTCTAAGCTTTTGCCTAAATGGTTTGACCCCAGGCTTCAAAGGTATCTTGTGATCAATTACAGAAGTGTCATATGTTCTTAAACTCATCATAAGACCAGGCAAAAACATCCTTATACTGTCTGAGTAGGTCTTTATACTTACTTTTTATTTCGGGAGGAAGGTACTTGGATATTTTTACCATCCTGGATTCTGCTTCAGTTCCTATATCACAGTCCTCCACTTCTTCTGGTTGGGGTTGTAAAGTGGATTTTACAGGTACGTCGTTCTGATCAAAAAGTCTTTCTAAAGGAATCAATCCTTTCGGAATCTGGTTGTTTTTAAGGACCAACATACGATGATCTGCAATTTTTTCTCAGAAAGCTTTAGGATCTTCCCCTTCTTGCATGATCCATATTGGGTCATTTTGATTTTCTTGGTCTGCATGAGTTTTAGAGAATTCACCCACTGCTTCAAGAAATTTTTTAATTTGTTCGTCATCCTCAAAGACCTGCCAATGTTGGATATTGGCTGGTATAGATGGTCTGTGTCTGATTTCAATGTGATACTTCAATTTGAAAGTCGTGGGAGGAGAGAAGGTTGAAGCTACTTTAGCCAATGCGTCAGCATGTAAATTCTCTGCGCGTGGGATGAAATGGACATTTACGGACGAGAAAAAGTTTTCCATGAGATCCCAGGCACAATTCCTGTATGATCTTAATCTGGGATGCTTGGCTTGGTACTGTCGATTTATATGTTTGACTATTAACTCTGCATCTCCATATACCTCTAAGTTATTTATTTTTAGCTTTTTAGCAGCTTCTAATCCTAAAACCAGTGCTTCGTACCTAGGCCGCAGGGGAGCGCCCCCCCCCCTCGAACCCGCTCCCGAATCGCGCTCCGAAGGGGAGCGTTCAGGGAGCGCTCTTGGGAGCGCGCTCCCTGAACGCTCCCCTTTGGGAGCGTTTTTAGGGAGCGCGCTCCCTCTTACAAAACTGCGCTCCCTGGTTTTTTAGGAAGCGCTCAGGGAGTGTCCAGGGAGCGAACGCTCCCTGAGCCTCAGGGAGCGTTCGATCCCTGGACGCTCCCTGAGCGCTCCCAAGCAAAAAAAAAGCTCCCCGAACGCTCCCTGAGGCCGCGCGCGTGAGGAGGAGGAAAAATGTCATTTTTTTATTTTTTTTGGTTTTTTTGGGGAAATGACTCATGGTTTTTGTAGCCTAGGGTTAACTAAGCCTACTAAACACTCTTTCACTCCCATTTCTCTCATTCTATTTCTCATTTCATCCATTTCTTTGCTAAGAGGGTTTTGACTCTTGAGAGGGTTCTTGTTAGTTCTTGAGGAGATTGAA
>JASDQU010242808.1:133923-160768 GCA_032191745.1 Picea mariana
TATCATTTTCATTTTATCATGTACTATTTAGTATCTAGATGCCTCATGATGATTCATCTCATGAGATACATTTATTTTGATCATTTGATGTGATTTTGTATCTACTATCATCCTATTAGGAACATGTTTCAGAATTTTCAGTTTAGTAACGATATGTGACCTCTTATGCATCTTATTTATTGGTTGTATTTTCATATTTATGTAGCAATGTGTTTATTTGATGTTGTTGTTTCTTTACAAGTTTAAAAAATTGAAAAAAATGAGTGTTTTTGTATTTTTTTGAGGTCTTGCGATATTTTCTGAGATATTCCGATATTTTTCGCCGATGTCGCCAAGAAGTTACATTTTGGACCCTCGCCAACACATTCCTCAAGACGACATATACAACATTGGTCTAGACGTGTGGAAGTCGTCCAAAGCCTTCAACCTTAGTAATTTACTTTAATTAAAGGAATTATTAAAGTAAAGTGGCTTTTATAATTAAAGTGAGTTTAATTTAATGAAATGCTAAGGTTATTAGCATTAGTGAATTAAATAAATCTTAGCCATTGATCATTAATCACATTGGAGATTAGGGTTATGTTTGATTCGGTCATAACTCAAGATTATAAAAACAAGGCTAGGTGAAGGAGAACGATATCCACATGAAGAGCAAAGAAGGACTTTTGCTCAAGTGCTTGAGTCATGAAGGATTGTGACTCAAGGGGATTGCACAAGGAGAGCAAAGAAGGACTTTTGCTCAAGTGCTTGAGTCATGAAGGACTGTGATTCAAGGGGATTTGCAAAGGTGAAGAAGGACTTTCATCTAAAGATCAAGTCCAATTATGGAGGCCATACTAGCATCGACAACAAGCTATACTATTTTTTGGGTAGCCAGTTTTGTTTGCAGCAAGGGGTCGTATAGTTGTACAAAAGGTCGCACAACCTGTAACAGGGGCCGTACAATCGGGCTGTACAATGACCGTAAAACAAGGCAACAGTGCAGGAGGGCATCAAGAGGGTTGCAACAGTGCAAGAGGGCATTGAGAGGGTTGCAACAATAGGGTTTATTCTTTAGGGGATTTTGCTAGGTTTGCAGCAAGGGGTCGTATAGTTGTACAAAAGGTCGCACAACCTGTAACAGGGGCCATGCAATCAGGTTGTACAATAGGCTGTACAATGACCGTAAAACAAGGCAACGTGCAGGAGGGCATCAAGAGGGTTGCAACAGTGCAAGAGGGCATTGAGAGGGTTGCAACAATAGGGTTTATTCTTTAGGGGATTTTGCTAGGTTTGTTGTAGCTTGTGAATTTTCTCAATGGGAAGATTATTTCAAGGTTGGGAAAGCCCTTGTAAGCTTGGAGTCATTATTAATGAAAAGTTGATTTGAAGAGCATAATTTCTTTGTGCATGTGTGAACTTTGGTTTCCATATTTTGCTTATGTTGTTTTATTTCCAGCCAATATATTTTATTCTGTGTGTTGTAATTTATTTATCAACAAGGAAAAAACAAGGTAGTAAAGTATTTAGGTGTTGGAATAGAGATTTTAACATGGTATCAGAGCTTGCACTCTAAGAGGGAGATAATTTCAGATACACAACAATTTGTGCAGTAGATCTATTACATTTGCAAGGATATCTCTGCAGATCTATAAACCGACAGATTTGAAACCCGAATATTAAGGGTTTTGTGGATGCTTGAAGGACTAAGCACAAATTCTTCAGTTTACCGTGCTTGAAGGACAAAGGCACATTTTTCTGGCAATTCAGATCTAAAAAATGGCAGTAGCCAGTCTCAAGTTTGAAGACAGTTTGGATGAAGCACGAGAGTTGTTCAATAGTCTGAAGGAGAAGGACTCAGGGATCCATGTGGAGCTTGGTGATGATGCCAAGTATGCAGTGAAGGGTGAGGCTCCGAAGGGGGAATAATGTTTAGAGGCTTCTAGTTCAGGGAGTCAAACTTCAGGTGGGGAGGAGGAGTTAGCCCCTTCCAACTCTATCAGGAGACCCAGGTGGTTTATGTAGATATTGAAGGATGCTCAGGAGCATGTTGAGGCTCCTAGGAGCACTGTCGGGGATAGCAGGCCTCTGAGAAAGTTTTCGAACTATATGGTGCTAATGAGTAGGATCATTGATTCCAAGTCTTCCAGTGTTTAGGAAGAAACAGACCAGTAGGTTTGGTGGGATGCCATGGTGCACGATGATGTGTGGGACATTGTGCCAAGATCGGAGGGACAAACAGTTCTTGGTGGCTCTTCCAGAAGTACCTTCCTCACTAAGAGGGAGTGTTGATGTTTGTAGCATTGGACATGTACTTCTGCACAAGTCTAAGTATCTAGACATGTGGAAGTCGTCCAAAGCCTTCAACCTTAGTAATTTACTTTAATTAAAGGAATTATTAAAGTAGAGTGTTTTTTATAATTAAAGTGAGTTTAATTAAATGAATGATAAGGTTATTAGTATTAGTGAATTAAATGAATCTTAACCATTGATCTCAAGTGAGGTGAGATCTAATCTCATTTGTTAATCACTTTGGAGATTAGGGTTATGTTTGATTCGGTCATAACTCAAGATTATAAAAGCAAGGCTAGGTGAAGGAGAAAGATATCCACATGAAGAGCAAAGAAGGACTTTTGCTCAAGTGCTTGAGTCACGATGGACTGTGACTCAAGGGGATCACACAAGAAGAGCAAAGAAGGACTTTTGCTCAAGTGCTTGAGTCACGAAGGATTGTGATTCAAGGGGATCTCAACAAAGGTGAAGGACTTTCATATAGAGATCAAGTCCAATTGTGGAGATCGTACCAGCAAGGGCAACAGGCTGTACTATTTTTCTAGGTAGCTAGTTTTGTTTGTAGCAGGCTATATAGCTCAGCAGGGGGTTGTACTTCCATAGGATAGTTGTACAACCAATAGTAGCGGTCGTATAATTGCATGTTGCCGTATAACAGAGT
This sequence comes from Picea mariana, assembly GCA_032191745.1. NCBI lineage: Eukaryota > Viridiplantae > Streptophyta > Pinopsida > Pinales > Pinaceae > Picea > Picea mariana. Next base: position 136,856 of record JASDQU010242808.1, read on the forward strand.
CGTACAACAGTCGTATAGCATGGCAACAGTGCAGGAGGGCAGCAAGAGGGTTGCAACAAGAGGGTTTATTCTTCAGGGGATTTTTTCCAGGTTTGCTGTAGCTTGTGATTTTTCTTATTGGGCAGATTATTTCCAAGGTTGGGAAAGCCCTTGTAAGCTTGGAGTCATTATTAAAGAAAATCTGATTTGAAGGGCAAAATTTTTGTGTGCATGTGTGATGTTTGGTTTCCATATTTTGCTTCCATTGTTTTGTTTCCAGCCAATAATTTGCTTCCATTGTTTTATTTCGTGTGTTGTAATTTATTTATCAGCAAGGAAAAACACAAGGTGGTAAAGTATCTAGGTGTTGGAATAGAGATTTTAACAATCCAAAGTTTGCGTATGGATTACTTTCCCTACTACAATTTCCGCATGTTCTAAGAGTTCTCTGTTTAAATCAATCTCAACCAAGATACGAGCAATTGTCCTGTAAGAACTATATTTGTATGAATTGTTGATATCAATTGTTTTGCCCAAGATATCTCCAATTTCCCTTAAGATCTGTCAATCTAGATCTCAATGGGAAGCCTTGAAAGCTTAACCCATATTAGAAGTTTTGAGGAAGCTTTCGACCTTAGGTCAAAACAAGCTATCCAACTATGCAAAAACAAAACTGATGATTCCCATTACCATCAACCTTCTAACCTTATTTTTGAATCTTCCTTTGAGCTCAACATAAACACAAGGCAACCTCTTGCCAATAGATGGAGTTTTGGTCCATAACCCAAGAGTAGAGCCCATGCCTTTTGTAGCTAATCATTGAGTGTATGTTTCAAAATATGGCGCCATGGAACTTCCCTTTTTGGTCTTTACCAGAATACTTCAAGGCCTACTCTAGCAATACATCTTCCCCTAATAAAATTCTCACTCAATTCTTCCTTTTCTTAACAACTTGCTTTTCCCTTTTCATCGTATTTTCAATTGGATTTCTTAGGTTATTCCTAGTCGCTCTTTTATTACAGCTTAGAACTTCCAGATCCAAATCACTCCCTATAAACCCCTAACCATGCAGAACCTCCTCCAAATTTGGGATTTTGCTAAGGCCATTTGAAGTCTGTTAAGAAACCCTTGCATTGAGTCTAACTCGGTTAGGTTTTGCAAATGCATCCGCCTACTCATTTGAATTGATATCTAGATTGCCATTAAACAACCCTTTACTATCTCCCTCCTTGTCATTAACACCACCAGAACTTGCGGTCTAGCCTCCTCTAGGAGCCTTGTACTCTGTACTGGTGCCTTTACTAACATTGATAGTTTTCGCACATTGTAATTTGGATACATTTTTATCCATTTTTTCCCCTTTTCCTGAAGTATTCTCTTGTAGATTTGAGTCTCCTTTGGTACGAGATTGATTCACCTCATGACTAGGACCTTCACTTACTAAAGAGACAGAGATTTGTTTTCCCTCATAAGGGTCTTCAGTGTAATCAACTAGTTGATTATCCTCTACGCATGCAAGGAAGTCATTTGAGGATGATCAACAAATTCTCCTAATCTATCTAGAATTTAGACCTCTAGTGAGATTCATTTTTTTCAAAATGAAAGGGTAAAAAATTCCTTTGTTTTGGCCTTGGCATATTATTTTCCATATTTAACATCCATTCTATAAGCATTTCTAGAATGGTGGTCTAGCTCAAGTTTTTGAGTACTTTGGGCTTCATGTAAGAGGTCTCAGGGTCAATCCCCTGGGTTGGTTGCCTCTATTGTGTGCCTCACTCGATGTACCTTCCGGCTCGAGTGCCGTAATTAGCGTTGACGGGTTTACATTGGGTATCATCCGCGAAAGGTGGGGAAGTGCCCAGAGTTTTCCTGTGAGGTTTCCAAGATGCTTAACAACAACCTATTGTTCTACAAAATCTGTTTGCAGTAACAACAAATGGTTGTTGGTAACCTTGCACCTCCATAAGGGGACAATCAGGGTGCCCCTCCACAAGGGGGCAGTACCTTGAGTGCGAATATTTATATGTGTAATTAAGATATCAATGTCCAGACCTGGGCTCGTAATTATGATCCTTTTGAGACTGGACCGTCTAATAAGGAACTTTCCACTGTTCAACTTGGTGGCCCTCTTCAAATAGAGAAGCCACTTGCAGAGACGATGTCACGATCTCTAAAAGGAGTTTAAAGAAGGTGCGTACATAATCCAAATGCCCGAGCAACTAAGAATTATAGCATTGTTGAAGAACCTTCACAGGCACCATGTGCCATGTCTACATTGGAAGTACTTCATTCTAAGCATTTCCATTTGGTGAGTATTGGCTACAAGGTGAGATGAGAATAAACCAAGAAAGAGAGAGCTCCAAGAATTGACACCAAAACCTCCAATAGGTAGATCTTCAAAAAAATTGTATTCTCAAAGAAAAGTATCCAACAACAACAATGATTTGGAATGAGAGGGGAGCCTTTATTTAATATTTATAGAGGAGGCTTCTACATCCTTCTCATTCTTTATTATTTTCTATCTCCTAAAATATAGCCTAAGAGAATTACAAAAAGTGACTTGTCATCCACAAAGTAAAGGAGGCTAAGTCAAAGTACAAGTAAAATGTTTCACATGTACAATAATTCCTCCAAGAGAGGTGGTTGTCCCATCAAAGAGGGAAGAAGATGAGACAAAGGTGCAATTTGTAGCCTCCAAAGGCCTCCAAGTGGATAGATCCACAACCAACTCCTCAAAAGTGGGCAACGAAAACCTCCAAGATTTCCTCCAAGGTGGATGTGTAGTTCTCCAAGGGTGGATGACTCTCAATAGATGCATAAGAACATGGACCATGTGGCCTCAAGAGCTAGGGTGCTCTTCACCATGGGCACATATCAACGGTGAACTTCCCAAATAAGCATAACGCTTAAGCAAGAGATGTGGGGCATTCCTCCAACTAGTGTCAAAATTATAGAGAAAATTCTTCCGCGACAGATTTTAAAAGCACCATAACTATGTCAATTTTGTAAAAATTTACCAGACAAACACTTAGGAATAGTCATTCACCAATAATGCAAGTTAACTCAGCATGCAACTGGAACTATGAGCAGAAACACTAAATGACTAAGATCTGAAACTTAGTAGTGGAAAATAAATGAACAATGGACAGCATTTAAACACATTTGACACAAGAAATTTCTGGGCAATGCCCCTAGAAAAACCCACAAGGCGAGATCCAGTCAAGGAGATATTCTTCTTATTGAGCTCATAGGAAAAATCTGAGTTTACAGCAACAATATTTTCAGCATTAAATACTTAGTATTTATCTAGAAAAATGTGCCAACAGTCCACATAGATTTCTGTGCCAAGTCTCCCTTGAAAAACATGCCAAACTGCTGTACGACCCTGTCCAATCAACACTACAGAAAACTATGCCTCGAAAACTGTGCCTCTTCCACTTCTGTCCAATCTCCCTTGAAAAGTGCGCCCCCTTCTCCTCTAGTGCTGCCTTTATTCTCTCATTAATGAGTAACTGCCCTAACCCTTGATCTTCCAAAGAGAGAGACGGTTTGTTAGCACAAATTTCCACCCTCCAATTGAGCTGATAATTGTGTTAGGACAGCGATGAAAACCTGGTTAATTAAAGGAGTAATGGCCCCAAATTGTCATTGGCCAAACCCCTCTCCGTTTGGGCTAGTGCTTGCTAGCCTCTGGGGGGAGTTCCTCGGCACACTGAAGCGCCTTGTTGCTGCCTTTAGGTCTGATTTCTGCGTGTAAAACCTACAAAACAGCAAGCTGTTCGTCTTGGACAGCGTGTAAAAGCGGCCCAAAATGATGAGGAAAAGTGATTATTTTCGCTTGGAGGGAACCTGCAGGGCTAGCACAATGATAATAGACTAGAAATAGAGAAGAAAACCATTCAAAGGATTGAAATAATCGCAATAAACAATTCAGAAAATGACAAATCAGATCACAAATTTATCATAGTACTGCCAAGAAAAGAGGTTTGAAGACAAACACACACTTCTTTATTGATCAAGCTTACAAGAGAGTTGATTGTGCCACACTTGGCAAGCCTACAACCGGTACAATGACTAGTTTTCTTAGAGAAGAGCCACTGGACTAGAGAAAAAGAGAGAGGAGAATGAGAAAGACAGTATGCTGTTGCTGCAATGAACTGACCAAGAACCTCTGTCAAGCATCCAATATATAGCATAAGGAGGGCGCATATCCCAAGGGAGAAGGAGAAGGCACATGAGTGGTTAAATTTGGAGTTTAAGTGCATGAGAGAGTGAGGTATGTGAAGAGTATGAGATGAATGAGTGTGTGTGAGAGTTTGCATGGAGTTAATGCGCATGAAGGGAGGAGAATTATGCCCTAGAACCTAGGAGAGCGCCATGTGGATGAGGATAAGTGAAAATAACTCACATGCTAGAGTGCAATAGCTAAATAAGGCGCTCAAGTGAAATAACATGCTTAAGACTAAGTCTTAAGTGGCACATGCAAAGTCATGAGAGCGAGTTGTGAGAGTTTTAGTGCGCATGGAGAGAAGGAATGCGCCCTAAAGGTTAGGAAAGCACACTAGGAGATGAAAGTGAGTGAATGATTAAGTTAAGTGTGAGAAGAAGGGTTAGATAAGGCGCATGGATGCATGGAAATCGCTAATAATAGTTGAGTCCAAGTAACCGAGACATGCAAGAGATGAGTGAGAGTTAACTTAGTGATGCATTCACATGTGTGAAAGAGAAGAGGGCGCACTTAGGGAGATAGAAGAAGAGGGTGAGTTATGCCAAGTCAAATTCTCCCTAAATTTTAGGAATTTACGGCTTAAACTCAACTGGCGGCGAATTTTGTGGAAGTGATGCATGGCAAGTGGAGAGGTGAGTGTGAGGAGTAATGTACGGGACATGTGACCCAATCCTAAGTGGATGCCACATCACTCTATAGCTCTGCCACATGTCAATCTCTGAGGGTGCCACTTGGCACTACATGGACGATGATTGTACCTGCTAAATATAGACATTTTTAAAAATAGAATCCAGTTCCTAAATTTTAGGAAACTATCCACATCACCGAGGATGACTGGGAGAACACCGCCACATGTCACTGCCTAAAAATAAACACTGTTAAAAATAGAAAATCGTCTGAATGCCCTTGACTTTATACTCGTTGATCTCGTCTTTTCGCAAGGGGTCTGAATATGTTATCAGAATTGACATGCGAGCCCTGGTGCTCAACCTGCTAAAAATAGTAAACTGTGCCACATCATCCCGAAAAAGATCCAAAAGACACTGGATTTCTCAAGGACCAATACTGCATGCTCATAATTTGAATCCGGGGCTTGGAGCAAAACCTGCTAAAAATAGAAAGTTCTTGCATGTCTGTCGGAAAAGTGTCATCAGGCCTAGAATCATGCAAGGACACAAACTGTATGCCTAGAAATGCTCCAAATTGTCAAGAGACCCATTCAAACGGTGTCTCCTAAAAAATAGCAACACCTGTTGTATGTATACATCTCTCTCAAATATGCATGGAAACTAAGTCAACTCTAACTCTAAACCAAACAACCATGTACCGATCATATACCTGTCTCACATGGGAACCAACCTCTTGCTCAACACAAGCTCTAAACTGTGGGAGAATCTCAGAATGCCAGCCAAAGTAGTGCATGCTGGCTCTTAACCCTCAAGATTTTCAAGGGTGAAAATCCAGGGGTTAACAATGGCGACTTAAGAGGACGGGATCCCCTTGTGGGATGTCGAGAACCATAAGAATCCATGTGTCCATAAAACCAAACTGATGCTCTGTGAAAATTGAAGAAATATATACCAAGAATACCCTGTAACTGGGTGGAAGGAGAAGAGGCCCTATAATCTGATCAAGAACAACCTGTAAGTTGACATGTAGTACCACCTGTCCAATGGGCCATGGAGTTAAAGCAAATAATCCTCCCACTGAAAACTGAAAACCAAGGGGTCTCATCCAAATCCGCTACCTGCTACCACTCAATATGTACACTCCTCCCCGTGGTAAATGTGTTGATGTCGACACAAGGGAGAGAGTCACTTCATCAAATGTCAATAATGTAAACACCTGTGAAGTGCAAAGTAACACCACCAATAATGGCAATGGGTCCTAAGGTGCGATCACAACTTGACACTGTGAAAGATGTTTTGAAATTGATCAATGACAAGGATCATCCAATCAAGGCCCAATGATACTCAGCCTTGTCGGATGCGAAATAAGTGCCAATGAGGCTAACGACTACCAAGGTGCTCTACTTCTGGGTCATTTGTAAATAATGCGTCGAAGTCGATACAAGATGACCTGCTGAAAAGAAGAGCAATGATGTCTCTCTTCCCTCAGCGTGAAATGATAACTCAAGAAGATCAAGATGAAAAAACCAAGTACCATATCCCTATTGTTGGATGGGGGCTGACTGACTCAAAGCAGAATACTCAATGATAAGAGATGAGGAGACAAAACATAAGATGAATCAAGAAATTCCTATATCTCCTCAAACTACCCATCCTAAACGCTCAATGCTTCAGGAACAATGACAAACGGGACCCCCATCCAGGCTCACTCTAATGAACACAAAGGCTCGGCATGTGTAAGATAAACATTCAAATTTTGACCCAGAAAAAGCACTAGTGGACAACCATTTATTTATGGAAGGAAAGACACACAAGACACGACCACAGGCTAATATAACTAGGCAAAAATCAGTGACACTTAAGCAAAGACTAAAGTAAAATACTGGAGGGAAACAACGCTAAAAGGAAAATGTAGATTGATGTCCTAAAACTGTAAAAGATCAGCAAGAAGGAAATACTGAAATGACAATGCGGAAAGGAAAGACAACTACCCTAGACCCAAAAATTTTACCTCAAAGATGCCATGATTAAATCATCATACTCAAAGGACCAATGCAGCCAAATGATCAGTCCGATGAGAGTGGTCAACAAATCAACCTTCCAGGGGGACCCACCATGAAATCTCATATGACCCAAAACTGCCTTGATGTACTTGCTGGTGAAGCCATAACTGGAGGGTGCCAGTTGACTGAAGGATGGTTGGGACTTAGAACATGGTATTTCACTAGTAATAAGCGCGAATGCATGAGAGCTGAAACTCTTGGCATCTACTTGTTGAAATACCTCCATCATTTTGAGCTCAACTGGGTCATGGTGAACTCTGATATCCAAGCTCTGATCAATCTCAGGATCCCGAAGAACAACCTTAGGATGCGGAATAGTAGGCAAAGTGAAAGGGACATCATCTTTTGGTTGAACCAAAAGTGGCTCCTTTTGTTGTAATGGTGTCTGATCAAGTTGTTCCTAGACCACTACTGTGATAGGCAAGGATGAAAACTCCCGTTGACTGATCTCAACTTGGTTAACCTATGGTTCCTCCTCTTGAAACTTTTCATCTTCACTAATGGGAGGAACCAATGAACACTCTTGAGTATTCAAATCTTCACCTTCATCTTCTTGGAACTCTGCGTGTGACTCAAATGGTGCAGCTATTGATTATGGATCATCTAAGATTGGGCTATAACCCTCCTGTTCATCTCTGGGAACTTGATATGGTGCAAGTTGTGGTTCATCTTCAATAACACAGACTTCCTGCACTGCTTTAACAATTGGTAGTTGAAAGTCATGGATCGGAATGAAGCCATAGGCTACCATAAAATGTCTTTCCAACTTAATAGTAGCAACCTGGGCCTCCTCCAGAGTTGAGGTTCCTTATTCCTGAGAAAAATACCCAAAATGCCATCAAATGCCTCAAGATAAAAAATCAAAGCACAAGCATCATTAGGCCTTATAGTAATAGGAAAATTATAATAATTTTAGAAAAACGAGCATTAAAATCAATGATAGTTTCATCCCCATTCTTTTTAATATGAGTAAAAACATGAATTAAGGAAGAATTATTTGGCTTATTCGCCCATCTTTCAGTAAAATTCTCTTGGAACGAATCCCATCCATCAATGGAGGCATCCGGAAGGGATTTGTACCATGTTCGTGCCTCCCCCTCAAGGGTTGACACAAACATCCTCATCGCCACATCCTCATGTTCCACCTAAAATCATCCAACAATTTTGAAAAAGCAACCAAGTGGTCCTCAATTGATTCTCCCGACCTTCCTGCAAACAAAGGTAAGCATTTAAGCCATTTACGTGCACGTAAGTCACGAGGATAATCTGGGAATGCAACAAAGCTTAGTGGGTCAAAAGCAAAAAATCTCCACCTTACTAGTGGCTTCACAACTGCAGCCATATCATTAATCTCATATAGAAACAAGCACAACTGCTACCCTACTACTAGCTCGAGATGGAAATAAAAAGAAAGATGAAGATGTCGAAGATACACCCACCATAGCTCTTGTCGAAAAAGAACTTACCTAAGAACTCTTACGCTTCCCAACTTTGAGAGTTCTTCTTAGTGAAATGATAGTCTTGTTCCGGAAATATGTTAGAGTTACTTCAAGCTCGGAACTAGACCTTGTGAGGGAATCGAAAGTAGGTGATCTTCTTGTGTAAGTTCCCATGTGGAGTTGCCCCTGTATCATGTGGAGTCGCAAGGTGAGTTACAAAAAACAAAACAATTAAAGGAAAAACTCACCGATTGTCGTTTACCAAGGCTGGCGTTCCTCGACAACGACGCCGATTTGTTAGCACAAATTTCTACCCTCCAATTGAGCTGATAATTGTGTTAGGACAGCGATGAAAACCTGGCTAATTAAAGGAGTAATGGCCCCAAATTGTCACTTGGCAAACCCCTCTCTGTTTGGGCTAGTGCTTGCTAGCCTTTGAGGGGAGTCCCTAGGCAAACTGAAGTGCCTTGCTGCTGCCTTTAGGTCTGATTTCTGCGTGTAAAACCTACAAAACGACAAGCTGTTCGTCTTGGACAGCATGTAAAAGCAGCTCAAAACGATGAGGAAAAGTGATTATTTTCGCTTGGAGGGAACCTGTAGGGTTAGCACAATGATAATAGACTAGAAATAGAGAAGAAAACCATTCAAAGGATTGAAATAATCACAATAAACAGTTCAGAAAATGACAATTCAGATCACAAATTTACCATAGCACCTCCAAGAAAAGAGGTTTGAAGACAAACACGCTCTTCTTTATTGATCAAGCGTACAGGAGAGTTGATTGCACCACACTTGGTAAGCCTACAACCGGTACAATGACCACTTTTCTCAAAGAAGAGCCACTAGACTAGAGAAGAAGAGAGAGGAGAATGAGAAATACACTATGTTGCTGCTGCTGCAATGAACCAACCAAGAACCTTTGTAAAGCATCCAATATATAGCATAAGGAGGGCACATATCCCAAGGGAGAAGGAGAAGATGCATGAGTGGTTAAATTTGGAGTCGAAGTGCATGTCAGAGTGAGGTATGTGAAGAGTGTGAGATGAATGAGTGTGTGTGAGAGTTTGCATGGAGTTAATGCGCATGAAGGGAGGAGAATTACGCCCTAGAACTTAGGAGAGTGCCATTTGGATGAGGAGAAGTGAAAATAATTCGCATGTTAGAGTGGAATGGCTAAATACGGCACTCAAGTGAAATAGCATGCTTAATACTAAGTCTTAATCGGCACATGCAAGGTCATGAGAGTGAGTTGTGAGAGTTTTAGTGCGCATGGAGAGAAGGAATGCACCCTAAAGGTTAGGAAAGCACACTAGGAGATGAAAGTGAGTGAACGAGGAAGTTAAGTGTGAGAAGAAGGGTTAGATAAAGTGCATGGATGCATGGAAATGGCTAATAATAGTTATGAGTCCAAGTAATTGAGACACGCAAGAGAGGAGTGAGTTAACTCAGTAATGCGCCCACATGTGAGAGAGAGAAGAGGGCGCACTTAGGGAGATAGAAGAAGAGGGTGAGTTATGCCAAGTCAAATTCGCCCTGAATTTTAGGGAATCTCCTAAATTTTAGGAATTTACCGCTTAAAGTCAACTGGGGGTGAATTTTATGGAAGTGATGCATGGAAAGTGGAGAGGTGATTGTGAGGAGTAATATATAGGAAATGGGACCCAGTTATGCGCCCCCCTTTAGCTCAATTAATTAATTATTAAATGCTCATGTCATGGGAAAATGTGACCCATGCATAAGTGGATGCCACATCACTTTGTAGCTCTGCCACATGTTGATCTCCGAGGGTGCCACTTGGCACTACATGGACGATGACTGTACCTGCTAAATATAGACATTTCTAAAAATAGAATCCAATTCCTAAATTTTAGGAAATTGTCCACATCACCCAGGATGACTGGGAGAACATCGCCACATGTCACTGCCTAAAAATAGGCACTGCTAAAAATAGAAAGTCGTCTGAATGCCCTTGACTTTATACTCGTTGATCTCGTCTTTCCGCAAGAGGTCCGAATATGCGATCAGAATTGACATGCGAGCCCTGGTGCTCAACCTGCTAAAAATAGTAAACTGTGTCAAATAATCCCAGAAAAATATCCAAGACTTTGGATGTCTCAAGGACCAATACTGCGTGCTCAGAATCTAAATTCGGGGCCTGGAGCAAAACCTGCTAAGAATTGAAAGTTCTTGTACGTCGCCCAGAAAACTGTCATCGGGCCTAGACTTATGCAAGGACACATACTGTATGCTCAGAATTGCTCCAAATTGTCAAGAGACCCACTCAAACCATGTCTCCTAAAAAATAGCAACACTTGTTGTATGTATACATCTCTCTCAAATATGTATGGACACTGTTGGACAGATTGTCATTGATGTCAACAGTCGAATTGATGATTTGTTGTTAATGATGAATTACCACAGTTGAGATTGTCATTGATGTCAAACAGGTATATCAGTAAGCAGAAGATGTCAACAGTGTGCAAAGATCGAAAGAGCTAATAGGAGAAGCGAATACTCGAATGAGTTAAGCTCAGAAGGGCTGGCGTCGAGTTCAGAGAAAGGAGCCATCGATAATCTCGATGGACGGTAGAGATTGTTGGAGACAACAGGAACAAATAGTCGTGGGCTGTTAGATCCAGCATAGCTGCAAGGAGGATAAGCGTTGAACTCATTCAAACTCCAAAGCTTAGGAGGAGGAGCGATGTGGACCGTTAGATCCAAAGCTAAAAAGGGGGAGCAACGTGGGTCGTCGATCCAACGAGAGTGGAATATCGGGAAATCAGGAGTCGGAAGAAGGGAGGTGCTCTAACCTCTGAAATACTGAAATGCGAAATCGCGATTAGATCCAGACCATTGGATCGAGGAAAGTTGACGACCGTTGATATGCTTTGAGGGCCTCAGCAGCCGCCGGATTAAACCTGATTCCCATCAGCCGTCAGATCATCTCAATGTGGAAGGACAGGATAAGTAAGGTAAAGAGGCTGTAAGTTCAAAGTACCGAAACCCTGTCAGTCATTGGATCACCGAGGCCATGGACCGTTGATCTGTCATGAAGCATTTCAGAGTCTCACAAGTTTCGAGCAAGGCAACTCATATCAGGAGTTCGCGATATGCGAAATCGCGACGCACTCCTCTGGCTTGGCCCCTGGTCACCACCGATGGTCACAAGAAGGGGAGGAGCTAATGCAGCCGAGCTCTATTTCGGCGATCGCTACATGGAGTGTCGAGACCCTCCATCACAAGAATGCCGAAATGCGAAATCACGATAAGATAAGGACCATCGATTTGGAGTACACAACGAGGATCGTTGGATCAGGGTTGTGGGTCAGCGAACCACGTCAGCAAGGACACGTGGCACAACCAGACACTGACAAGTGTCAAGTTGAATCGACAGATCAGGTACATGTAACTCACGAATCTAAGTGACATGTGGCAGCTACTTGGCCCATGACAAGTCATCAAGTGACGTCAACAATTTAAATAAGATCAAGACCGTCGGATCATCCGAAATAGATCTCAGTCGTCAGATGTCCGAAGAGCCATCGGGGTTCTGGACGGACAGTAGAATTCTCTAGAGGGAGAAGTGTTGATAGCTGCGTGCCATTGGATCCAGTGAAGCTGCAAGGGGGATAAGGGCCGAGAGTCATTTAACTTTCGAAAGCTCAGGAGAGGTAGAGAGTCGTCGATCTAAGAAAGGATCGAAACGTTGGTCTCTTTCGTGAAATCGACACTCGGGAGTTTTGACATGTTCCACATCTCGAAGTCTCGATAGGTGAAGTCCTGAAATTACGACAACCATCCATCTCAGCGCATGATTAAGTCATAGCCGTCGGATTTAGTAGTGAAAGGATGAAAACTAACCGTTGATCTGTCTCCATGGAATAAACGTGAACCGTCTGATTGTTTCGGCGATTTCGTGATCGTGAGTTTAGTAAAGTGTGAAGTCATGAAGACTCGAATGTCTAAACGCTGAAACCCCGTCAGCCGTCCATCTCGTCAGGAGGATGAATCGTGGGCGTTGAACTGAGAAGTGCTCAAACGTTCATTTGGTCTAAATTGCCTTAAGTGAGGTCACCGCCATTGGTCATATTGTAAAGAGGTTTGACATTGTAGAGTGTAATGTGTTGCCGAAATTGCTAAGCCAGTGGTTCTGTAACGCACGTTCATGTGAAATGGCTTGAGGGAAGCGCTTCCACGGAATCTGGTCTCTGTGAAGTAAAAGAGATTTGATATCGAGTGTAAAGGATTAAATTGATCCATGACTGTGATCAATTTATGAAAAACCTTCACGGTATAATGAACCGATACACAGTCATGATTAAAAGATAATAAATCATGAAAAACATGAATAATGAATAAAAAGGAAAAATAATATTAATTAAAGTTTAATTATCATTTTAAATGAAAAGGTACAATGGTTCAAATAAAGGGACACGATGTTTTAAATTTCACACCCGTTTGAAGAGTATATAAATGAGAAAAAGTGGTGAGAAGAAAGTCTCTGCAATCCAGAAAAGAAGATCAAAAGCTGAAGCAGATTCCAGGAAGAAAAGCTAATACTTATGCATTAAGGGTGGTTGGGTGGTGCAAGGGCAGGTTGGTGCCTGCAGAGGGAGTTGGTGCTTCCTTGTCAGTTGTAGCTGACTAAACAGGGGGTCGTAGCCTCCTACCAGTTGGTGTTGGTAAACCAGGGTGTGGGTGCATCTTGATCAGTTGGTGCTGATCAAAGAGGAAGTACATCTTCCTCCTATATAACATGTAAAACAAATTGCAGTTAATAGAAAAGAGTTTGTGGTTTTTCCCATTTGGGTTCCACGATAAAATACTATGTTAAGATTCTGTTTTGCATTAATAAGTAAAAATTGATATAATTGTCCTGTCACTTATTCACCCCCCCCCTCTCAGTAACAAAATCTGATCCTTCAATTGGTATCAGACCAGGTTCCTTCAACAACAGTCTAACAAACTTGAATGTAGATCTTGAAGATGGGTCAACAAGAAGGAATGTCTAGCAACAAAGCACCATTGTTCAATGGAGAAGGCTATGCTTTGTGGAAAATAAGAATGAAAAACTTTCTGTTAGCGATTGGTTTTGATGTTTGGCAATCTGTTGTAGACGGTTACATTGCACCGACTACTCCACCTAAAGACTCTGGAGGAAAGAAAATCTGCGATGATAACTCAAGAGCAGTTAATGGAATTCTAGCTGGGTTGACTGACTCTATATGTGTGAAAGTTATGCATTGCAAATCGGCCAAAGAAATCTGGGACAAATTGGAGGCTGTATATGAAGGAGATGACAAAGTCAAAGAAGCCAAACTACAGACCTATAGAACTCAATTTGAAAATCTGAAAATGAAAGAAGAAGAAAATATTGTTGAATACTTTCATAGGGTAGATGAAGTGGTCAACTCAATTAGAGCGGGAGGAGAAGAAGTTACAGATAAACCTGTTGACTGCCTCTCCAACACAAGTGGTCAACTCATGTGCCATGAAGAGATGCCATGTTTTCGAAGACTTTTGGTCCTACAGGGCAGTGTTTGGCCTCAACACTTTTTTTTGTAATTGGAATTTACGCACCCCTGCGTGGGTTAATAATGTAATAGGTCTGCATGAGTCATGTCTAGGTCAGTTACCTTGGGATCGGTTCACTGGGAGAGTTCCTTTCACCGAGGGTTTTTTATCCTCAGGTTATCAATTGGGCTTTTCATCCCTCTTGATTTCCCTTGAGTTTTTCCCTCACACTTGCAATAATTCCTCCAGAGTGGTGAACGACGTTCTAGTGGGCTTATGTTTTGGTAACTATTACAGGGAATCATTGTAAATGACCATGCAAGACATCTTAGAAAGTTTCGTGGAATTCCGTCAAGACTAAGTCAATTTTTTTTAATTAATTAATTTTTAATTAAATTTCCCTAAGTTTGGAGGTTTAATTATTTAATTAACTAATTATTTTTGAGCAATAATTGTAAAAACTAGGTTTTTTGGATTTTTGATAGGGGTATTTGTGCTCAAAAGAAATGGAATAGCACCCCCTACATCCATGGACCAAGTTTCAGCTCAGTCGGACAACTTTAGCCATGGGTTTGTCCATCCGGAGTGTCAGTCAGTCTAAAACAACAATTTTAATTGCTAAAGTCCGAACATGGCAAAATGTAAAAGTTGTAATAATGAGTTAGAGGATGTAAAAAGTTGAAATGATGGTTAGAGAGAGACCCCCTAAGCATAACATAACCCTTCCAACCTTTTTCAACCTTGTCTAACCCTTTTACACTTCTCCTCAATAAAAAGTTACACCCCCCTAGGGGGGATTGACGTTTTTCCTAGTAGGGAATGTTGTAACTTGGGTTTGAGTGTGTGGGGGGCTCCCTTCTCACATGCTTTACCCTCATTTACCCCCCACGTCCCCTTCTAGAGTGTTCTCACACTCCAAACCTCACACTTCACCCTCCATTTCATCTCCCCATCCCAAGAGGTGCGCCCTCCAAGAGGAGTTACGCCCTCCCTCTTCTATAAAATTCCAAATAATTTTTTAAAAAATTATTTGTGACTCTTCACTTACCTAGCACGGATCCCATGCCTCCTACACACCCTTGGATTTATCCCAACCTTTTTTCCTCTTTTCTACACCCTAGATCTATTGTGCAAACCCTAGATGGTGCGCCCTAGCCTTGAGATCTACTCATTTGCTTGGTGGTGGACACTTGGTTTAGATCCAAGAGAGGTAGGTTTGCCTCTCCAAGTATAAGCAAATCTCATTTCTCACTCCCAACTCACCATATCTTGAGCTATTGTTATGCTACTTGATTTTCCATTCTCTCTCTCTCTCCATTATTCCATTTTTCCATTCTATGCTCTTAGGGTTTTGGAGTATTTTCTCTCCAAGATCTATTTTCTTGAGTAATAATAAAGGAGAAACTTTGGAGGATAACTAGAGGAGCAATGCATGTTCTTGATCTTCTTATGCTTATGAGGTAATCTTGTATCGATTTCTTTGGGTGAATGCAACATTTGATCTTAGGTAAAGTGTTATCTAAGTAGATCTATCAATGCATGTTCTTGTGGATTTATATATCTTGATGTGTTAGATAGGATTGAAGTGTCGTCTTATTTACATGTTCAACATATTATCTCTTGTATGCACATCACTTTAAGAGTCTTGCAGGTTTGTACTTCAAGGGTTTCATTGGGAACTCCTTCAAGGAGAAGGGTCTCTTGAGGCACTCATACACTCCACTTCTCTAACCCTTTACTCTTCATCTATATTTCTATTCATTCACATTCATTTGCAGCTAGTATAACATATTTAGATAGCTCATTTCTACACATATATACTCTTTTTTTCTCGCAGAAAGTTCTTGCCCTAAAAAGCAAGGGTTTTCTTTCATTTTTCTTGGTTGTGTGTAGCTCTTCTAGCAAGCATAGCTTGCTGGTTTTGCAGGTTTCAGATCTGGTTGAGAGGAGTCTTGGCTGCCCAAAAGACATCCACACAACACTAAAAGGCCCTCCAAGGGATTTGGTAGCTATCTCTCAACCCTACTCTTCTTTTTTTCATCATTTTGGTACGTTTTGCTTCTTCTTCTTGCTAGTTAGTAGCTCACACTTTTAGGGGAATAAGTGTTATGGCCCTCTTCCATGTGTGAGCCCTTGGGGTAGTTAGATCTAGCCTAGGGTTTCATTCCATAGTTTTCTTGCTTCCTTTTTAGCTAGGACGTGAGGTTTAGATGGTGAAGGGCACCTTCTCAACCTAGGACGTGGGGTAGAGGTTGTCTCTTGGTTGCTTGCTTGGTTTGATAGTTTACTTCTTAGTCTCTCCATCTCTTTTTACTTGTTTGCCCTAATTTCTAAACTCTTAAAAGCACTTAACCCAATTAAGCAAACCTAATTAATTGCCTACCTAGTTGGGAGAGGAATACTCCAATAGGTAAGGTTAAGTGGTTGATGATGTGATTAATGATCTATGGGCTAATGCTATAATTGTTTTTGTTTTAGACCAAACACATAATCATTGTCTTAAGCCCATTGGGAGGCATAATAAGTAACCTAACTAGATCCTTTACTTGCTTAGTTAGCTTTCAATTCGTTTCTTCATGCACATGTTTAGATCTTAAATGCTTAAATCTCTAAGTGCTTAAATAAATGAATGGTTTATTTCTCTATTGCTTATATCTATTGGAAGCCACTTGCTTAGACTTGAATGTTGTTTAATGGTTAAGTAGGAAAACACACACACTAAATTTTCTTTCCATCTCTTGAAGGCAAGTTGTCCTTGCCATTGTGATTTTTCTTTAATAGCAAGCTTATATGTGCATGTGATAACTTAAATCTTTTTCAGCCATCTTTATTTGCTTTACATGTGTTCACACTTTTAATTGCATAAGCTTGAAGCAACACATTTTTAAGCTCATAACAGTTTCGGCCATATCACTAAATTACACTTTAAAAGTGTCTCAAAATCTCCAAAACACTCTAAAAATCACCTAAAAGTCTACTTAAACCATATATATACTTAATAGACTACTTAGGGTACCTTAGACCACCATCTTCACCATCTAAAACGGGGCTTGAGGAAAACAACGGAGGGTGTAGGCAGGGGATTGTCTCACGGCGCACAGGATGTGTCCTCTCTGGGAAGTAGTTTTGTTTTGGGCTGACCTGTGAAGCTAGGGTGGCAACACTTATTGAGCATCCAAAAGTTATTTGGCAATAGGGAAATGAGGCTTTGGTGAAAGCTTAATAAAATTTGATAACTCTTAAGAAAGCCTAATAACTAAACCTTGGACCAAATCTTTGTGGGTTGAATAACTAAGAGTGTGGATCATCTTCACCAATCTTCATAATACTTGTGCTTAAAATATATAAATCTCCTTAAATGTGTTGATGATATAATGTGTTGATGGTGATCTCATAAATGTGATGATTTGTTAATGTTGATGCTTTAATCCTTTTGATATCCTGCACACATAAAGTAAAACGTGGTTAGCTTGCTCTTGTATCATTTGTATCTTGGCAATTTTTCTTGTGAATAACTGTATCTAATATTTATTGGTTCAATCTATTCTTTTGTAATCTTGTAAACATATTGTAATCTACTTGTAACGAAACACCTCTTAACATAGTTGACCCCTTGCCCAATCTTTAAGTACTAGTCTTAGTTGACCTAGGGAAAAGGCTTGCTTTACATGCTAACCCTTGCACCTTGCATTGTTGCCTTAGCATCTTAGGATTAAAATCCCCCAAATCTTGTAAATAATTAAAACTAACTCCTAGAACTCAACTTTAACACATCTAGTAACTAAGGTCTACCCCCTTTGGCTTCCCTAGAAGTAAGCCTAGACGAAAGAGGTTCCGGTCAAAGTGACAACGTGCGTTGTGAACCTAGGCATTGTGCCTCCAAGGACACATTAAGTGAGCCAGACTTAGCTCACGTTTGCAAGTGTGTATAAGGATGGAAACAAAACCCATTGTGCAAAAAATACCAAGGTCATTACCGATGAGATATGATGCAAAGATTTCCTCAATTGAAGATAGATTTTTACAGCATATGAAATGAGAACAAGAAATAATAAATCAACAAAAGACGAAACAACTTTCAAAGCATCCAAGACAAAGATAAATCTGAAGCAAAAACTTCAATCCTGTCATCATGAAGAATCTGATGTGGAGGAAGCTAACTTTATTAGAAAACTTTAGAAAGGATCATGAAAGTACAAATGAAAGCTTCCTTTCAAATGTTTTAACTGTGGAAAAGTTGGTCATTTTGCATCCAAGTGTCCCTATCCCAAGGAGGACCCTGAAGATGAAGAAAATAAAACCAGACAATATCAAAAGAAAGAAAAATTCAACTACAAGAAAAATTTCTACAGAGGGAAAAAGAATTTCTACTTAAAAGAAGAAAACAACAGCTCGTCAGAATCTAGTGACAACAATAAATCTGATGATGATGAAGTCCTTTTCTTAGGTATTGAAGAATCTAATGATATAAAAAAAATTAAACATGAGGAGGAGTTAGAAGATGAAGCAGAAGTTAATATGGAGGAAGAACTTCTCAGTGCCCTGGATGAATTAAGAAAATACAAAACCAGATATAGACAATTGAAAAGTTTTGTAGTTGAACAAAAAGAAAAGCATGAACAAGAAGAAAAGGAGATTGAAAAAATCATGAGCAATCTGAAAAAACAAATCTTAGAAGCAAATAAGATTGAAGAAAATATGGAAAAGTCTTTTAAGGAAAAACAAATAACTTGTGAAAAAATGAAGGCAGAAATAGTTCATCTGAAAAAGGATCTGGATGCAAAAATCATTCAAACAAAATCTGAAAATAGCTCTAAAATATTAGATAAGATTATTACAGCTCAAAGGGATTCTGAAAATAAAAATGGAATAGGTTATTCTCAAAAGGAAATCCATGTTAACTCAAAATCTTATGCAGATTCTCTTCGCAGTACATTCAAGAAGAAAAATGAAGAGAAGATAAGTAATGACAAGAGCTCCAGAAAATTACCTTTACTCATCAGGAAAGAAGGCAAGACAATACCAAAGAAGTTTTACCAAAACAGGTATCCTCGCATTTTTCCTGGTTACTGCTATGCTTGCTCTAATTTTGGACACAAAGCTATAAATTGTAGAGCATATAAAAAGAAAAAATTGAAGGTTAAGAATTATATCCTTAAGGATAAACAAGCAACAAATCAATTTAAGAGAAGAAACTATAACTCTTTTGAACCTCTACAAGAAGGGGACTTACAATGTTTCAGATGTCATAACCATGGACATAAAGCCATTAATTGCAGACCAATGGAAGTCTCAGAACAACCCAAGTTAATTAGAGAGTAGAAGAAACTTTGGAGAGTAAAAGCATCAAAAAGGGAATGCCTTATTGCCCTAAAAACTCAAGATGAAAAGGATCTCTGGTATGTTGACAGTGGATGCTCGAAACAT
Source organism: Picea mariana (assembly GCA_032191745.1). Taxonomy (NCBI): domain Eukaryota; kingdom Viridiplantae; phylum Streptophyta; class Pinopsida; order Pinales; family Pinaceae; genus Picea; species Picea mariana. The sequence goes on from JASDQU010242808.1 coordinate 156,135, forward strand.
ATGACAGGTAACAAGGACAAGTTTTTAGACTTAAAGAAACAAAAAGGTAAAGTTACATTTGGTGATAATGCTTCAAGTAACATACTTGGGAAAGGCACTGTGAGCCTGGGAAAAGACAAAGCTAGAAATGTACTACTTGTCGATAAATTGAAGCCTAGTTTATTAAGTGTCAGTCAAACCGGTGATCAGGGACACTTCTCTATCTTTGATTCCCAAAAATGTGAAATTAGGAGAGAAGACACAGGAAAATTAGTTGGTACTGCTCCTAGAACTCCTGAAAATGTATATATACTAGATGCAAAATAAAATGAGTGTCATATAAATTCGGTAGATGAAAGTTGGCTATGGCATAGGAGGTTGGGGCATATTAACTTTGACAATCTTGTGAAAGTCAGCAACCTTGGTGCAGTAAGAAACTTGCCAAAAATCATAAAACCCTCAAATGCTATGTGTAGACATTGTCAACTAGGGAAGCAAACTAGGGTAAGGTTCAAAACAAAAGAACACACAACCTCTAAACCTTTAGAGCTTGTTCACACTGACCTATGTGGACCTATGAGAACCAAGAGTCTACAAGGAGAGTCTTACTTTATGTTGTTCATTGATGACTTTACTAGAATGAGTTGGATATGTTTTCTCAAGGAAAAATCAGAAGCACTCAACAAATTCAAAGCTTTTAAAACCCTTGTTGAAAATGAAAGGGAGACAAAAATCAAATGTCTTAGATCAGACAATGGTGGTGAATTCACCTCAAAAGAGTTCGATATCTTCTGTGAAACTCATGGAATAAAAAGACAATTCTCTGTTGCCAGAACACCTCAACAAAACGAGATTGCTGAAAGAAAGAACAGAACAGTTTAGGGGGCTGCAAGGACTATGCTCAATGAAGCAAAATTGTCAGATGGATATTGGAGGGAAGCTATAAGCATAGCTATATACATATTGAACAGAGGTCGGCTCAGGGTTAACAGTATTTCACTGATGGAGCTCTTCCGTATGAACTATGGTTTGGAAGAGCTCCATCAGTGAAATACTTCAAAGTCTTTAGAAGTAAATGCTACATCAAAAGACTAGATGTGAGTCTTGGAAAATTTGATGCCAGATCTGATGAAGGTATTTTTCTTGGATATGCTTCAAACAAAAAGGCATACAGATGCTACAATCTTAGATCACATAAGATTGTTGAAAGTGCAGATGTCAAGGTAGATGATCTAAAAACGACAAAGATCAAAAATCAAGAGACCATATCTACAAATAAAGATGAAGATGATGATGAGACATTCGGCACACAACTAAAAGAAGTAGAAGAGAATGAAAAAGAAAGGGAAGAAGATGATATGGATACTATTGAAAGTGAAGAAGATAGTGAAGATGGAGAGATAAGAGAAGAATTTCCAAGAAGAGATACAAAGACACCCTCAAGAATTATTCAGAAAAATCATCCCGAAGAACTGATTATTGGAGATATGAATGATGTAGTGCAAACAAGAAGACAATTGTTGTATCAAACAAAATTAGCATTGTTGTCACATATTGAGCCAAGCTCAATCAAAGAGGCATGTAAAGACGAGAATTGAGTTAAAGCTATGAATGAAGAATTCGATCAAATTGAAAGAAATCGAACTTGGGAACTAGTTTCTAGACCAAAAGATAAAAATGTCATTGGAACTAAATGGGTATATAAAAATAAAATGAATGAAGATGGGCAAGTAATCGGGAACAAAGCCAGATTAGCATGCAAAGGTTATGCTCAGGTTGAAGGAGTAGACTATGAAGAAACATTTGCACTTGTAGCCAGATTAGAGGCAATTAGGATGTTCTTAGCTTTCTCCAGCTATAGAAAATTTAAAGTGTACCAAATGGATGTCAAATCAACATTTCTCAATGGAAATTTAGAAGAGGAAGTCTATATTGAGAAACCAGAAGGGTTTCAAATAACCAATAAAAGAGACTATGTTTGCAAATTAAAGAAGGCACTCTATGGATTAAAACAAGCCACCTAGAGCATTGTATGCAAGGCTAGACTCTTATTTACAAAAACAAGGCCTCAAAAGGGGATCAACAGACAACAATCTTTATTGCAAAATTGATGGTAATAACTTGATCATTGTGGAAGTGTATGTTGATGATATCATATTTGGTAGTAATCAAATAAAAATGAGTGAAGACTTTTCTAAAAAGATGCAGCAAGAATTTGAAATGTCTATGCTTGGCGAACTAAATTTCTTCCTTGGATTACAAATAATACAGTCCAAAAGGGGAGTTTTTATCCATCAGTCTAAATATGTTAATGATATGCTTAAGAGATTCCAGTTAGAGGATTGCAAACCTGGTAGTACACCTATGACAGTTGGATGCAAACTAAGCAAGGATGATGAGTCCAAAGCTGTAGATACAAAATACTACAGATCAATGGTTGGTAGTTTGCTCTATGTAACAACTTCCAGACCTGATGTCAATCAAGCTGTTGGGATGGTGGCTAGATTCCAAGCAGAACCAAAGGAGAGTCATGTTCAAGTTGTAAAAAGAATCTTTAGATATTTGAAAGGAACCATAGATCTTGGTTTGTGGTATCCTAGCAAGGACTCATTCACATTAAAAGCCTATTCAAATGCTGATTGGGCAGGAAGTATAGATGACAGAAAAAGTTCGAGTGGAGGAGCATTCTTTTTGGGAGAATCACTGGTTGCTTGGATAAGCAAGAAACAATCCTCAATATCTTTGTCTAGCACTGAAGCTGAGTATGTTGCAGCAGCAGAATGTTGCACACAAGTGGAATGGATGAAACAAACTCTACAACACATCAAAATAGTATTTGAAGAACCCACAATCATCCACTGTGACAATACAAGCGCGATAAGTCTCTCTAAGAACCCAATCCAACACTCAAAATCAAAACACATTCCCATAAAATACCACTATCTAAGAGATCAGGCTGAAAACAAGAAGATTAAATTAGAATATGTTCTGACACAAGAACAGGTGGCAGATATTTTTACAAAACCCTTAAGCAGAGATGTATTTGAATATCTCAGGCAAAAATTGGGAGTAATCCTTCTTCCTACCTAAATCTCTCAAGGAAATAATGCATCAGTTGGCACCTATCGAGGGGGAGATAGCAATCAACAACAGAAGGTGTTATTCAGTTATGACATAAAAAAGATTGATTACAGGAGGCTTTACCGTTGGTCAGAGAAGCAACTATACAGACAGATCATAGGAGAAGAAATCCTTTGCCATTGATGTCAAAGGGGGAGAGAAACTTCATAAAAACTTCATAAGAGGAAAGCATCATCATAGGGGGATTTTTGTATATGAAGTTAGTGTGTTGCCCTCAATGACAAAGGGGGAGATTGTTGGATAGATTGTCATTGATGTCAACAGTCGAATTGATGATCTATTGTTAATGATGAATTACCACAGTTGAGATTGTCATTGATGTCAAACATGTATATCAGTAAGCAGAAGATGTCAACAGTGTGCAGAGATCGAAAGAGCGAACAGGAGAAGCGAATACTCGAATGAGTTAAGCTCAGAAGGGTTGGCGTCGAGTTCAAAGAAAGGAGCCATCGATAATCTTGATGGACAGTAGAGATTGCTAGAGACAACAGGAACAAATAGCCGTGGGTCGTTAGATCTAGCATAGCTGCAAGGAGGATAAGCGCTGAACTCATTCAAACTCCAAAGCTCAGGAGGAGGAGCGACGTGGACTGTTAGATCCAAAACTAAAAAGGGGGAGCGACGTGGGTCGTTGATCCGACGAGAGTGGAATATCGGATATCGGGAAATCAGAAGTTAGAAGAAGGGAGGTGCTCTAACCTCTGAAATACCGAAACGCGAAATCATGATTAGATCCAGACCATTGGATCGAGGAAAGTTGATGACCGTTGATTTGCTTCGAGAGCCTTAGTAGCCGTCGGATTAAACCCGATTCCCGTCAGTCGTCAGATCATCTCAATGTGGAAGGATAGGATAAGTAAGGTAAAGAGGATGTAAGTTCAAAGTGCTGAAACCCCGTCAGTTGTTGGATCACCGAGGCCATGGACCGTTGATCTGTCATGAAGCATTTCGGAGTCTCACGAGTTTCGAGCAAGGCAACTCATTTCAGGAGTTCGCGATGTGCGAAATCGCTGAAATATCCCTGATCCGGCTGATCAAGATATTTGCCACGATCTTCCTATTCTAACATGCAGATCTGATACACTAGGGGTTTCTGGATGCGTTTTAGGGTTTGATGTAGACGATCTCTTGTTTAAAGTGTTTGCATGTCAGTTATTATGGTTGCATGTAGGTTATTATAGTTGCATGTAGCATAACAAAGGTTTTACAATCATAAAATGACGCATGCAATAGTAGATAAGGCCAACAACTCAATATTATGAATAATAACAGTGCATGCGTGGGAATACAAATCGCCTACTGAAATATATCAACTAAACGTCAGTCAGATCTCATGGAACTGTACTGGAATACAATCAAATGACAAGAAATACCCGTGACCGCAAGAAGACAGCAGATCTGTTGCATGCACGGATAGAATGACCAAAATAAACGATCCCGGATGAGCACGGTGACCGTTGTCAGCTAGAAAACTGGATCTCAAAACTCAACCGTCGGAATGGCCTCAAAACTGC